>JAULCA010159615.1:0-14930 GCA_032360845.1 Crassadoma gigantea | reverse complement strand
TTTCCAATGCCTGTATACATTGTACATCAGTTACAGGAAAACTTTGCAATGCCTGTATACATTGTACATCAGTAATAAGAAAACTTTGCAATGCCTGTATACATTGTACATCAGTAATAGGAAAACTTTCCAATGCCTGTATACATTGTACATCAGTTACAGGAAAACTTTGCAATGCCTGTATACATTGTACATCAGTTACAGGAAAATTTTCCAATGCCTGTATACATTGTACATCAGTAATAAGAAAACTTTGCAATGCCTGTATACATTGTACATCAGTTACAGGAAAATTTTCCAATGCCTGTATACATTGTACCTCAGTAACAGGAAAACTTTGCAATGCCTGTATACATTGTACATCAGTTACAGGAAAATTTTCCAATGCCTGTATACATTGTACATCAGTAATAAGAAAACTTTGCAATGCCTGTATACATTGTACATCAGTTACAGGAAAATTTTCCAATGCCTGTATACATTGTACCTCAGTAACAGGACTCTCCCTTTGATAGATTGACTTCAACTAGGATTATGCATATGGTCATTGTTATTCATTTAATAGCTTTTTAAGACAAGATGACTCTAGCAAGGACACTTGGGGACAACACAGATTGATTAAGGAATCACAATTTGTACTTACAGAGGACGGTATGTTCATAAAGTTGATCTGAGTGTAGTACTTGTCATCCCGTTTGGACAGATTGAACGTGAACTGGTAGTCCGTCACAAGATCATCTGTGAAACAATATACAAAATACACTTAACAAGGTAACACAGGCGATACTACCCACATACACATCTGACAAATGTAAGGAGAAACAGCATGTAAAATCCACTGACAGTCTCTTGTGAATCGCTGTTCTGTGATGGAAAATGGCTTGTCATCGTGTAAATTCTATTTTGCAAGGGTAAGATTACATTTTTGTGTTTTTAACACAAAAGGAAAAACATTAATAGTGAATATTCTGCTGTATTATATGAAGTATAAACATTACAAAGTGTATTATATTTATTGAGCAACATGATAAGCAAATAATTTTGTATAATGTTGAAAGCAAAGTTCCCATATTTCAAAATGTTTCTGTTAATGTTGGTCGATTCATTTGTTCAGTATTTATAATACAATTACTGGATGTAATTTTTGAAAAATATTCATACAAGAAAATTATCTACCATTACAAAACCCTGATACACAATCATGTGTGTAGTGTGTGACTATGTGGAGTGTCACATTTTAGTATGTACTTACAGTAACAGGTCCCTCCTTTCCTTGGGTCTCCGTAATACTTGTGCGGTACATCACATCTGAAATTGAATTGAAGCAAACAACTCAGTAAAAAATAATAATAAACTTACTTTGCTGAATATCTGTTTATATGAAAATTCATCTCAGTTACAAGATAGGACATATTATCCTAAGTTATCTGAAAGGCAAATAACACCAGTAACAATCACAGAAGTTTGGTTAGTCTGCATGAGCTTTGTGTTAAAAGGAACAAACATCAATCCTCATTTCGCTCCTGGAACCTATTCGATAGCCCTTTATTCCAGCATGTTATCAGCCAAATAAAATCACCCTTAGGCTTTCAGTTATTTAAAAGAAGTTTTTTGAAATTTTAACTCATTTGACTGCTATGAATTTGAAAGTCCAGCATGCTACAGGCAAAACGTTAGGACCCTAAGATTCTTAGTAATTTTCAAGAAAAAGTTGTCTGAATTTAACCCCTTCACCACTGTAGGCTCATCCAGATCAATGCATGGTAGATTCTACCAAAGTTACATAGGGGTGGAAGGGTATAAAACTTAATTTTGTCCGACCCCCATGCACAACCATGGAAGTGTTGACTTGTACTTACTTTTCACACCTGTCGCCCACCACACCCCTTGTCCTACAGAAACACACACCGGTCTTGTTATCACACGTGTTGGCCTGCCCGTTGCATTCACACACTGCCAAATACAGGTAAATCATCTCAATATTTTTGTACAAATGTATAACTGATTTAAGAAGCAGACTTTATCAACGGAATCCTTTGCGCATTTTCTGAGAAAGCATTGGTACATGTAATGTTAATTAGGCTGTCAGTAAAGACTTGCAACTGACAATTTTCACTGGGTACCACTGCAATTGACTTCTTTTGTCATCAGCTCCATATGTTACTGACTGATTATTGAAAATCGAAATATATCCCTGCTGGATTGAGAATCATAAACTTTTCTAAGTAACAGACTTCCTCAAAGGATCCTTTGTGCATTTTCTCAGAAAGTATTGGTACATGTACAGTTAATTAGGCTGTCACTAAAGTCTTGCAACTGACAATTTAAATGGGTACCCCATCACTCATGATTAGCTTAATGTACTTTTGTCATCAGTTCCATATGTCAGTGACAGATAATTAAAAATCATAATATCTACCAGGATTGTGAATCATAATTTTTTCCAGGATTAAAAGCCATAAACTTTGCTGAACGACTGACTAGATCAGCGATTGGCAAAATAATAAATTTAATTTAGTGAAATAAACTACAATAAAACCTCAATATAATGCCTTCATTCCATTTGCAACCTCACTTACTGCCAACGTATCTCAATGTCCCATTTCCTTTTCTATTTTTCTTTGTAATTCCTTTACATGTTTCCCAAAATGTATTGTCAAACCCCTTTATAATGCCAAAATTTCTCAGGAAAATGATGGCAGTATAACAAGGTTTTACTGAAAGTGTATAATGTCTTTGTAAAATATGGTCATAACCAACTTACCTGAACATTTGCCGCCATTTGTAGGATCTCCATAGAAACCATCCAAACAGGACTCACAATGTTCACCTTTATTTTAGATAACAAGATAAACACTGTAAAAACTTCAGTCTTTGATGAACATATAGTCATCAGTTCCACATGTACATATAGACAGTGCAAAATGTATTAGAAGTTATCAAGTGAGTTCAATATCATTACTTTCAATATTATTGTTAACACAATTACACAATATCTTGTGTCAATATATTCATGAAATCATAAATTACGAAAATATAATATCATCTTTTGAGAAAAGTGCTTAAGTATAGACATATTATGTAACTCTGTCAATTTTTATTCATGAAAACAATAATTATGAAAATATAATATCATCTTTTTGAGAAAAGTGCTCTAGTATAGACATATGTAACTCTGTTTATCTGATGTACTTGATAAGGAAGAGAAGGCTTCAATGACAAGGGAGATAACTCTATACTGACCTGTTGTCATACCCTGACAACTCTCACAGGCACCGGTCTCATTGTTACAGGTACTGTGACCATTACACTGGCACGCTGAAAAATACATAGGTCATCATGTCTACTCTGAGATTTATAACTATTTTACTTTAATACACCACTCAGCAAATCTCATATAAACAATACTGGGTCATATTAAGTTTTACTTATAGAAATCTGCATCACTTGTCATTTATAACTTTCCCGATATTTCTGTTCTTGTTTAAACACATAAAATCTGTCTTGATTGAACAAAACATACAAAAAATATGTGAACACTAACCTGCTGTGAACTTTTTACCAGACTAGTGTGAAAAACATTATAAAACCGGAAGTAGTTCATGGTGATGCAGGAAGAAAAACCAACACCACAAGTTTGATCTAGGTAAAATACTGTGACAATCTTTTGCAGTGAAACGAAATCTCAACATTCATTAATAAAAAATATTCTATTATAATTCTGGTGTCAATGCATAGTTATTTCTAGGAATTATTAAAGAAGATGTTACATGTCCTACCTGGGCACTGGGTGAAGAACCAGCGGTCTGCCGGACACTGCGTGTTGTTAGCCTGTATTGGGTTATGACCCGGACCAACGGCCCCACCCTCCAAACACTTTCCTATCCCTGTGTTACTGGGGTCGTTACACCACCCACACATCGGGTTAGACTGACATTTCTCACACATCAACAAGTCAGCACAGCGGGTGGCTGAAACATCCAGATGTGAATAATTAGGAAATGAAATAGCAAAGGTTTTTTTTATATGTTTTTGTTTTTTATTCAGTATATTTTTTCGAAAAAAATTATATACGAAAAACATGGTTCTACAATACAGCAGTTCCATCATAACATTAGGATACTACTTGGGTTAAGATTTAGAACAGTTGTAGGCTTTGAGTGTTTACCATCCCAATGGACAACAACCTACCTGCACATCGGTTCTCACTCGTGGTCCACTCCATGCACTGTCCGTAGATGAAGGAGGCGACGTAGGAGTTGGTCTCCACACAGCGTCGTTTGTTAGCACACCACATACAACTTGAGCGTGTACAGTTTTCGCAGTCGGTGTTGATGTAGCAGGGCTGTGCACAGGCTGTCTCACTGCTGTAGTCACTATCCTTAGGCGTTTCTATAGCAGAAATCACAGGTATAAGGTCTAATGTCATGTCACCCTGACATAGTGTACAACAATCGTAAACTGGCTTTTATTTATTCATTCAGTCCAAAAGGCAAAGTTAACAATTCTTCCCATCAAAATTAGATAATATTTAAGGAAGTAATTGTGTAGAAGTAAAAAGTAAAGGGGCATAAACAAATAATGACTATGGGGCACTATTCTCTGAATGTCAGGCCTTTAGCTTGGCCCTAATGATTTATCATCTCATATCAGATATACAAAACAAGTCTGGGTACTTTTAGTTGAATATAAAATTCTATTGATTTTCACATATATCTTTAATATAAGATAATAACAAATTCAAACAATGCCAATTTATGTCTACAACCATTTGTTTGTCAATAATGACAGGTCATTGCACTTGACACAGTGTTGTTCATCTGTCGCATTTTTCTGACATCAGATACTTATTTCTAATACCTGAATAGCATATCTACTCCAACCATCACAAGACATCTTTTCCACACTTACAGAGATCAACATATGCTGCCTTCCTCTCAGGAGTTTGTGAGAGGGATCTCTGGCTGAACAGTTTGATAAAATTCATCGAAAGTATTATTGCCGTTAATTCTGCACCTATTAAATTTCAGATATTTGCAAAAGTCTGCATATCAGTTTCAAATCCAGTTAAATTACTAACAATGCTTCTATATAAATTTCTAACTAATTCTTTATAAAAGGTATCTATAAAATGTCATGCCAGTTAAAACAGTTTTATATTTACAATTCTTGGATCAGTGATTGGAGGACCATAAATTGGGATTGGAGTATGAAAACTAAGAAACAGTAAAACGTTGGATCTGCAGTGATTACCAGAGTCCATGAAGGCCATCGGTTGGTTAGGCATACACTTCTTGTTCTTCCGGTTCCACTTACAATGGTCAACGAGAGCACAGGCAAAGCAGTTGTGTATAGTGTCACACTTTTTGCTATATTTAGTGGGACACTGCGCGACGTCTCTCACAAGGGACTGTCAATAGGGATACAAGGTAGTGTTTAGATATTACACCTAATGTCTTACATCTTAATATCTACCAGCCAGGAGGGCATCATACCTTGTGTACAGGAACACTGAGACAGGTCAAGCACACCTTACTCTCCACAGAAGCATAACCAGGGCTTTCAAACTTTCCAATATCAAAATGAAAATAAAAATTTTTTCTTTTCTAATCCCAATTAAAATAAAACAGGAAACGGTAATTATTGTATTACACAAGCAGCTAGTACAACACGGAGAGCATTGTCATAGAATCTGCGAATTTAGAATGTCGAACTTCCCAAAGAGTTGAAAATTTGTTTATCGGTAGAGTATATTTCTTAAGGGCATGATAATTTTACATGCTGTAAGTTTATCTATAAGATTATTGCTTTCAGAGCAATATTTACTTGATAGGTGTTTCATGTTTTACAAGTTTTGCAAGACAGATTATAAATTTATGTCTGTCTTTACCAATACAGCTCTGTGAATATGTCACATGACCATGTGATTGTAAAGCCTGTTTGAGGTGGCAGGTATGGAATGCTTCATCTGTACCCAGAGATGTCCTAGTACACGAAGTTTGATGACACGGTACACAAAAAACAAACCCTGATCACTGATGTGCCTGCAGCTGTCTCCCCCCTTTGCACCCCAGCGGCATTCTTGAAGTGATTCACATGCCTGACAGGTGAACAGATTGCGGCATGCTAGAGCAGGGATATCTTGGCACTGAGAAATGTCGGAAACCAGCGACTACACAAAATAAAAAGCAGAAAACAAATCTACACACAAAGAACCACAAACACAGACACAAAAATATCAAGCTAAATTGTATGGTGTTTAAGTCTGACAAACTATCCGGCATGGATGACGGAGGAAATGTTTGATTGTAATCCCTGCTAGGCATACTGTAGATATATTGGAGTAAAGACAATATTTCACCTGGAAATATGCTTTAATCTACATGTATTGTGATAGTACTTTTAATCCTGGACTTCACAGATCAGACTTAAACACCTCAATGCTTACTAATGGAAAACTATTCCATGTTTACTATAAAAATAATGCAAAAATAACATGATAAAAACATATATAATTAATTTCAACATCTACAAAGTAATTAAAACCTTATTCAAAAATCACAGGGATTAAGAATAAACAGTGTTTTCAAGCCTTAGAATATGGCTGCTTTGAAGTTTTCCATTCTAGAAATATATGTAATTGTCAATTTTACAAGAGGTCCAAAGGGCCTGTATTGCTTACCCAGATAGTTAACCAACCAAGGCCAAGTAGCTAGTCTCATCAAAAGTAAGATTGCAAATGTTTTCCAATTTTCAGGTTATACCTCCGTGGGGAACAAACCCCTTCCTTTAAGACTATGACTTTAGAAGACTTTATTTCTTATTATGGGCCCTGCCCACAGGAGCGCTGCACTCTTCCTTACTTGACAACTGGTTTCTAACAGGAAATTTGTCTGCATATATGTATATGCATTGACAAATGGGTGAGGAACTCAATTGTTTTCATTTTATGACTCTTAGAAAAAGACTGCATATGACTAGATAAAGTTAAATTAAATTGATATGGAATAATGTTTCTCCTATAACTACATATTGATTCAATAAAATGTAAATATCTATACTGCAGTTAATCATTAATTCTTTAGTTAATATCTGGACAGAATTACTGTAAATACAAGATGTAAATAAATTGCAAAAATATCCCCAAAAATATATTAATGAGGAATTGGCAAGAGGAATAATGAACTCTCCCCCCAATTTCGACAGATCATCATTACCCTGTTGTCAAATTCAAATTTTCATTTATTTAATGGGTATTTGAAAAGCATTCTCAAAAACTGGTCAACACATGTTCACAGCCTAATGGTAACTGAAAGGTGAAAACAAAATAGCAACAAAAGAAGAGTAAATAAAATCACAAACACCACAAGCATCATGCATTTTGACTTACATCATAAAAATAACATTTTAGGCATCATATATATGTGCGTATAAAACAGCATCAAGCAGGCTCATCAATAAATCATTGTATTATGGTACCACCTGTCTGAGCTCAACACTCCAGAACTGTCTACACCAAAGCTTGAACAGGATCCAAGTACCATGTTTCCTGTTTATTGCTAGTGTAGTTATATGTCCTGAAGGTGTTCACTTTAGACAGGTGCCAATGTACAGAACTACATAGAAAACTGTGCAATCTGACTCTTAGTTTGACCAGGTGATCTGACCAGGATAGACTATGTGATGGGCCATCAGTTGGAAATTAAGATTTAATCATCCATTGAATGGGTTTGTACTAACAATGCCATTTTATCAAAATAATTATACAATTTGATGCTTTCTTAATTAGTTGTGAACTTAACCCAGCTATAGTCATCCTCGATATCCAGGGGTTACATTTACTTTCGCTCTCTACACCCCTGGAATATGTCATAGCCAAATTGAAGGCACAAAGATTTGGTCTCAGGTAAACTGATACACGCCCTGTGAAGATTACAAATGAGAGACACCCAACTTCAAAGCCTGTCAATTTTTACCGTTACCTGACCGCAAGATTCTTTTGATGTACATCAAAGGATCGAACTAGTCTTCTTGTCTCATCAACAAGGTGGCCCACACCTAGCCTTCAATTTTGCTATGACATATTCCAAGGGTGTAGGGAGCAGACATGAGCATAACCCCTGGATATCGAGGATGAGCTGTGGTAAACTTGTAGTAGTACAAGTAAAATGCAATGTTTACAAATACAAAAATTGAAAAACTCCATGAGTCACTAAACTTTAGTTACTCAAGGATGTTTTCTATTTTTTGTTTTTTTTGTTTAAGCTTCTACTAACAAATGTATAGCTTTTCTTGTCTTCTGTTCATGTACATTGATCAATAACAACACACTGACATTGACTATCAGAACGGACAGGTACTTAATCCATTCATAAACACATCATTTATGGCCATACGGTCAGGATAGACAGGTTTAAATGAATCATTCTGTTCAACTGGCCAGATTTCCTTTACAATATCCATGAATAAGATCACACAGCTTTCACAGCAGTATTTACATGATTAACGTGTAAACAAGTTGTAGGACATTTTATAATAGAAAATTCAATATATAATGCTAGCAAAATCTGAAAAAAGAAGTAAACACAGTGATAACTGAACATTCAACATTGTCTATATGTCATCTTTTTCATTCATTTCCAAAAACAAAAGTTGATAAGTTCAAGCAAAACCTCTAACACAATACTATAAATGAGAGTTACCCTATAAGACATCAAAGGGATGCGACTATCTGACATTTTATCATTGAAGAAATATTTTATCATTTAAGTGATCTTGCAATCAGAAAACACTGTAGATGTTTCCCCATTAAAAAGATACAACTAATGCTATAGAAGATTACCTGTTTGTCCTGGACAGGACCAGCAGCTTGGATATAGAGGTGAGAAATTACCTGTCTGTCCTGGACAGGAAAGGCAACTTGGACATATAGGTGAGAGATTACCTGTTTGTCTTTGCAGGACAGGTAGTTTGGTAATAGAGGTGAGAGATTACTTGTCTGTCCTGGACAGACAGCTGTACAGTTATTGTTACAATACACCACTGACTTGGACACGGAAATTATAGATTACCTGTTTGTCCTTGACAGGACAGGCAGCTGTACAGTTGTTTTTACACCACTGACAGTTAAATGCACTGGACAGACATGAAGGGCAGGAGGTGAACTTTGGGCACACATGTTCTTTGCCTGCAAAAAAAAAAAAAAACCAATGTCTAAATGTAGAAGTTTTTGAGCTAAATATATTAGAATCTGCTTTCACTTGATAAAGTTAGATTGAAATGGTTCAAAGAAATAGGACTGAAGCCATTACAGGTTTGGCTCTGGGATGAGGAAACAGTCCGAGATTTCAATCTAAGTTTCACATACAATAAAACCAGTTTCCAATAGAAAACAAACAGAATTTACTGAAATAGCACATATTTACAATGTGTGCATGTGCATGAATGTAAAATCCCCACTTTGATGGGAACTTAGAGTTTATACAATATTTAACTTGTTTTAGTTTGTTGAAGACCACAGAGCTATACAAACATATGAAACATGGATGATAAAGTTACCGTTATCACTGTCACACTTAGATATCTCCGAGGAGTTGCTGAGTCCGTCTAGGATGGCGTCCGACTTGGAGCTACAGTAGGAGTTACTGACCCACACACACTGAACACCCTGTTTGGCCGCCAGGCACGCCTCTTTAGTCTTGTGGAATGTGCAGTTACCTGGAAAAGGTCAAATCATTGTTACTGATGAGTACAATAATTTCTCTCTGACTGGAACACAATAGGGATTAATTTTTCACAACAAAGATCAATAATTCACAATAATTCACAACAGGGACCAATAATTCACAACAAACAGTTATATCAGATTACATAAGATGTTCTATTGAAGTAGAAATGTATACAGTACATCTGTGTAACAGACCTGGTGTATAAAGGTTTAAACATTTTACTGGGTCCTGTATAGACACGACCATATAAGGATCATTACAATAAGATACTTAAGATTCCTCCGACCCTTATTAGCATTAACAGTTCATGAATGATATTTAACAGTTGATGAATAAAATCTCCTATTCCATGCTGTTTCATCTTACTTAATTCATCATGATGTGGTTTTCTATCTCGATCATGATTTGATGCAGAAATTATACTATGTGTAGTTAATAAATGGACAGCGTTAAAATCACAATAAAAAGACTTGTTCTCTTTGGTAAAATATTTTTTGTTATGTACGTAGTCATGATTTCAATCCAGATCTACTAATCAATCAAATTGGTGACAGTTATTTTCTATGTCAGAGGTGCATGACAACATTGAAGGAAATCTGTTGTATCTTGTCATATTTTACTTAGTAACTGACAGCCTAGCCTGTATCATTGGACAAGCTATATATCAATAAACAAACTTTCAAATTCTCGGGTAAGTAGATATACTAACGATCTGATGAACATTTTAATTACACTTAAGATAAAATTTTACACTTAAGAGAGGAATCAAGCAATCGTTAAGTTATGATAAATTTTTCACTTAAGATTCTCGTACGATGTTTTGTGAAACGGAACAAAATCGTAAGTTTTCTCTTACGAGTAAAATTTATCATAAGATTTCTTGTGAAATGGCTCACTGGTCTACTGTGATACTAACAGGGTATCATTGGACAAGCTATATATCGACAAACAAACCTTCAAGTTCTCGGGTAAGTAGACATACTAGCTATCTGGTATATTGTGATACTCACCGGGCGTGAACTTGATAAGATTGTTCTGCATGATGCCATTAAACCCGCCTATTATATACATGCTAGGTACATCATTCCTGTAACAAAAAAACTTGTAATCAAATTAAACATTCAAAATTGTAATAACATTCAGCCTCAGACAGTCTATAATGGCTTATAACTTCAGCACTGATTGTTTAGAAGGGGTGAGTGGAAATTTACAGAAATGTTCAGGTACACGTGGTGGGGTAAAACCACCTGTAATGACTCTTTCTGTTACCTATTTCATGGGATTCATGGGAAAAAAAACCACCTAAAGTTTCTGATTCTTAAGTCAGCACTTTTCTGTCCTTACAATTCATTCATTGGTTTGCTTAAAAATCTTTCTTTCAACTGATCATCTTTGTGCTCCTCATTCAATATAAAATAAACAATAACTTTTTGAAAGACGTGATACAAAATGTTTGATCAAGTTCTAGATACATACAATGTGTAGAAGACTGCGCTGTGACCGTAGCGGGCTCCCAAGGCTGGCAGGGATGGTGAATTGAGGGTGTACCACGAGTTACACTCTGTACAAACAGATAAACATCTGTGATAAACAACTGTGATAAACAACTGTGATAAACATCTGTTTGTTTTACATGCAATTTTCATAATAAATAATATTTTTTTCAAAATGAAATGAAATCACAGGAAATCGTTGACATACAGTCATAAGTGTCTTACTATGAGCTTTTATAGATTCTATTCTGATGATTTAATGAAGATTATTATAATATAATAAACACAGTTTGGCTGAAAACTGTAGTTAAGTACTTACAACAACAAACTTAGCAACTCTGAGTTTCACCATTAAGCTTGTATAAATCTCTAGGAGAAGTTTTCTAATAGTTCGTCAGTCACTAGTATAACAGATTCCATTTATCAGAAAATTGTTATTACCAAAACCCACTAGAAATTACAGTACAGCATTTAAGCAATGATTACATTGTATACTTTTTTCACCCTCTGGATATTTTTTCACCATCTGGATCTTTTTCCATCTGGATCTTTTTTCATCATCTTGCGTATTTTTTCATCATTTGGACTTTTTTTCATTATCTGGCCTAATTTTTCACCCCCTGACCTATTTTTCCAGCGTTTTGGCTAATTTTTCACCATCTGGACATTTTTTCATTATCTGGCCTATTTTTTCCTCATCTGACCTATTTTTCCACCGTTTTGGCTAGTTGTTCACCTTCTGGCTTATTTAAAACCAATTTGATGTCCTAGAGGTTCACAGGATATAGTTACTATGATAATGGTATTGTTACATTATTGTATAATAGATGACATTTAGCTGTAAACAATGATATATATATACATCTTACGACCCCTATAGTTTGTATATGTGATTTGTTAATTACCTATATTGTAGACCATGAGATCGGAGGAATAGCACTTGGCTCCGTAGCTGATGGACGTGTCATTGTGAGTGTTACCTCCAAACACGAAGATAGACCCGCTAAATATCGCTGCTGAATGTAAATATCTTGGACTCCCATTGCTTCGAAGTATAATCCTGAAATGTTCGAACACCAACATCAGAGTTAAAATATCTTCCCTGGATTACTTTTCCAGAGTAACGGTACCATATGGGCAGAACAATATATACAACTGTACAATACAATGTAGCATCTACTTAAGTCAACCTCAAGGCATAACAAAGACCCATTATCTTCAGTATCCAATGTCATGCCAAGGAAATTAAGAAGAGACTTTATCTGTAGATCTTTTCAAGAGTGCAGACGGAATGTCTTTAAAAAGATATTTTTTCACGATTTTAAACATCTGCTTAAAATCTTGTTCCAAAAACTTCTAATTAATAGTTTGGTTAAGTTTGGTTTAATTTTGTTTAACGTCCTATTAACAGATAAGGTTATTTGAGGATGTTTCTCATTAATTAGATTCAGAATACCACAATTATAGTGAAGTCTGAGAGGTACTGACCACTTCCTCTGTCGTGGATTAAAGCCATACATCTGATCAGTAAGTTGGTAGTTGGGGTGGCTGTCGGAGTGGTAGCCCCCATACACGTATATTATCTGTGAGACGGGGTCGTATACACTGGCGTGGCCGTAGCCCCCCTGTATGATAGCACCACTGGTACGCGGGATAGTCCATGTCTTATTCGCTGCAACACACACAACAAATATTACTGTGTAATTTACTTAGGAGATTACTAGTGATTACATAATTAACCATATTTAACAGAATTTCGGAAGTCCCCATAAATATATCTCAAACAATTTTCTATTTGAAAATGCAAAACCCATATCTCTCCTATACGTATCTCAATACATAAATGTAAACATGGTGTTATGAGTATCAGGTAAAGCTGCAGGTAAATTCAACCATTTTATCATGCCCCGAAACAAATTGTTCACATTCCATCAATTGTACCATATAAGTCCTGTGTGTATTCTTTTCAAACATGCTAACATCTACGACCTCACATTCCCCTGAAAAAGACTTGGAAAAGTCTAAACATGCTCATACGTAAATATGGACAAAACTTTCAATGTAGAATTGGATTAGAACCAGTCATATCAGAACAGCATTTTTTAATTCTGATGAATGTCAAGTCTTTACCAAAATGTCTCTCCAGGAGAAAATTGGAAAAGGTATTAGATATCCTCAATATTTAAGAAAGCTACATGTACAACAGTCTCATATAGGAACAAATTTTACATTACCTCCTTGCTTCTGTACTTACCTAAATGGTACTCCTGAACCCGGTTCTTGTACCCATAAATCGGGCTGTGACCAAATATGATGTACATGATCCCATTAATGATGTGTGCTGTGTGACCCGCCACAGCAACAGGAATAACACGCTCCTTTTCGACTGAGGAGACGTTCCATGTGTTGGTCCCGATGTTATAGATGTACATCTTCCTGGAGACGTGAGGCTGGTCCCTACCCACTACACCACCAAACATGTACAAATGGTCCTGGGGACGACAAATAGCACAAGATATAGAAAGATATATACATTCATCCTGGATCATACATTTACATCAGAATAAACAGTTTGTTATAGATTTTCCCCCCAAAATTTATCATACAGAATAAACATTTCGTTTGCTTGTGTTTAAGTCCTATAACAGCTATGGTCATTCAGGACGTGCCAGGTTTTGATGGTGGAAGTAAGCCGGACTTCCCGGAGAAAACCACCAACCGACGACCAGTACCTGGGAACTGCCCCACGTAGGCCTCGAACCCGTGACCCAGTGGTGGAGGGCTAGTGGAAGCAGAATATCAGACATTTGAATATTGACCACCGTGGCCCCAGAACAAACAATACATTTGTCTGCCAAAACTAAGTACAGTAACTAGATGTGTATGTAGTTACCATATGAAACATTTCTCCTAGCTACGTACCTGATACCCCACTAGGGTGTGGCCATATCTGGTGGTCGGGTGTACACTCCCTGTGGGTGTCAACACTTGCCAATTGTTAGTTAGAGGGTGGTAGCTAAAACAACGAAAACACCAGAAAAACATGAAATGAAGAGCTGACATCAGCATTGCTTACCTGTTCAAAGGATATCAGTTGATAGTCAAGTTCACAAAAGGTGGGGAAAATAACAGGGCTTTTTTTTAAATTTCTGTTTTGAATTCTACACAACAATTTTTGACACTAAGGAGCATCCATGAATATTTTTTTTTTTGTGAATTCAACTCCTAGAACAAAACTGCCATCTTGAGATTTTGGCATTACAAGTAAAATTGAAAACAGGCAAAAAAATGTTTCATCTTTTTATTTGATTGCACTGAAAACACCTTAAGATTTTGGTATCATAATTAAGTTATTTTAAGTTTAATATTATAGACCAAAAAAAAAGATCAAAATGGAAACATTTCCCCTTTTAACACTTCTCTCTACGTCAAATGATTGATCCTTCCGGAACCTTCATGCAAAATATCAGCATCTAGTAAATACTTACAGCAAAATTCAATACTATGAAAATACTTTTAACTTGGAGATTTTGAAGAAAAAAATAAACAGCCCCTCTTTTCTTTGAATAAGAAAACTCATATGCAGTATGATTTTTTTTTAAATTGAGTTTGATAAATTTGAAAATGTACAATAAGACCATATATGGGCTATCATGGCCCTGGGTTACCTTGACAGGAATGAAGGGTTGGGTATGAAGCTGTAACCTCC
>JAULCA010159504.1:0-14932 GCA_032360845.1 Crassadoma gigantea | reverse complement strand
CTAAGCGAGAGTGAATGAACCTTCTTTGGTGTAGAGACAAAAGGGTAGGGAAATCAGCATGTGACAATATGGTCGCATAGCGGGTAAGGACGTTGCAATTCGAACCGAAGCGGATCATGGGAGCAAAATGTTATAATAAATTGCTTTGGCATGTTCTATTATTGGTTAAGAGCGTTGTAAGAGTTTTTGAACGATAATACACTAGTAAGAAATGCAAATTGATGTGAAAAATTGGAAAGAATTTAAAACAATCACTTGCTCAATTGAGTACATATCCATGAATAGCAATCAAAGCAGTCATAGGCAATGAAATTACTCCGCTCTAGATGCATTTTACATTAGTGTAGGGTTTCTGGAGTTCGGTTTGTTAGTTCTTTAAGTCCTATTAACAGATATGGTCATTTGAGAACGGGCCAGGTTTTGATGGTAGAGAAAAGCCGGAGTTCCCGATAGAAGACACCAACCTACGGCCAGTACCTGATGACTGCCCCACAAAGGTCTCGAACCTGCAACCCAGTTCTGCAGAGCAAGTGGTAGCATAATGTAAAACGCCGATACCACTTGGCCTCCAAACAGATATTTCACTTATTTCCCTATGTCTGTTCAAGTAAGTCGTTTCTTTAATCTGAGTATATTCTAGGTATACTTACTTCAAATAACCATGGAGCTTTAGAGCACAATACACATATATGCAGTGTACACATTGAAGAAGAATGTCTAAATAAGATTGGAAGGACTGTATTTAATGAATAGGCTTTTAACACTTTTTTAATGATTTTTCTTGTCTACCATTGATTTAGTTTTAACAACAACAATCCGGTAACAGCGTCAATGCTATGTTTCTTATATACTCTCTTAAACATCGTGTGTGCTTTTTTATTTTCTTTTGCTTTCGTGCAATAAAAAATAATGATAAATATGAAAAAAATAATATAAGGAAAATATGATTTCATTGATTATTGGATCCTTTTTAAACACAGGAAAAAATGTTATGCAACATGTTGAAACATAAATCTTAAGAAAATAGACAAGGTGTTCTGATTTAAATACTTACGGCTACAATTTCCTGATATTTGGTCACAGACTGGACTGGTACAACCAACAAAACAGTTATCACAGGACGATCCAAAGAATCCATCCTCACAGTCTGGTCATTGCAAAAGAAAAACGAACTTTATGTATCTTATATTGACATTTCATCAAATTATAAAAAAACGAACTTATCACATGTAGAACAAACATGTATTGTATGCATGTTAATTATATATTAAGTACCCTCTTGTTTTCCAACGCATTGTTACCTCAATTTGATATAATTCCATTGTCATTATGTAACTATGTTTTGATTCATGTTAATTACCCCTTCGTATGCTTCAATTAAAGTATCAATCACTGTAGATTGTGTGTTTGTTATTTATATAGCAATTGTGACATTATAGTCAAAAATACTCGCGACTTAGAAGTCAGTGAAATGGAAAAACCTGATTCACCCTGACATAGTATCTTCCATTAGTATATAAACGGCGACAGACTAGTAAGCGGGGTACTTTGTCAACGGTCTTCAGTGAGTCACCGGAAGTTGGTCTTCAGACAAATCGAAGGAAATACTTAAATCCTGAATAAGGATAATAGGGAAGCCCTGAATAAAGATGTTACAGAACAATTGGCAAGAGAGCCTGGACAAGGCTCTGGGTAGCTGTTTGTTCTCCCAGTATTATCTGGAACACTGAATAAGTGTACGTGTTTGGTACTGGATAAGTGACTTTGAGCGGTAGAGATAACTGCTTAGGTTGGAGCTGTTGCTCTGCGCACTGTAAAAGTGCGTTGCGCTGTGTTGACAACTGCGCGGCTGGGCGCCATTGCTCTGTGTGAAAGCGAGTGATAGGATCAGGACCGAATGTGTTGGCCTCTGCGCTAACAGGTACTGAGCCTGCATTATTAGCTATTGTTCTTCATATATTTACTTTGCAATTAACAATCATAGAGTACATAGTATTAATTCAGTATAAGTTAGATATTGTTATAGTTATATCGTAAGGTAATTATTTTCTTTTCATTTTCGGCGTTGATCAAACCAGTGAGCCGGTATAGTTAACAATACAGTAAATCCAAAGTATATCTTAGGACGGTCCCAGGGTTGTTAGGACACCCCTGCACGTTTCAATTATATCGAAAGGGAAATTTTCTATCCCCAAACCATAATCGGACCTGATATTAAACAACCATTGCGTTACGTTAATTGCATACTAATACAGGAATGTATTTTTATGTCATACTATTTTTCCGCTGTTTGTTCAACCGATCTTGATCCGCACATATTATGTTAATTTTACCGAAAACCTACGAAAAGCGGCAATAGCTGTGCACGTTTCAGCTATACATTTTCCCTCAATTTTAAGGCTTCAGATTATACACCATGATTTTAAACTGCATATCCTTTGGTTGTCATTTATTAGACGTTTTAAACAAATCAGACTCAGACCTGTGTCAGTAACGTGGAGTCATATTTATGCAAAACTAATTTGAATTGTCTATGTTCACATGGCAAATACAATATATAAATGGTACATAATTTGAACTAATCCTTATATACATTATTTCTTTACACTGTTTTCATTATTACACTAATACATACCTTCACACTCTCCACTGGTTTGCATACATCGTTTGTCTTTACAACTGAACAGACAAGTCTGATCACAAAGGCTGCCATAATACCCGAGAGTACACGCTTTCATAGAAAATCACAAAGAACAAGTCAGATTTAAAACCTGGTAAGAAGCTACATTTTCCTTATTTAAGTTTTAGGTAATTGATTATCGGAAATTGTGATTGTACTCAATGGTGCCCGAAACATGTATAATTTGAATTGCACCAAGCAAGACAAATAGTGTTTGTTGTAAACCGAATCTTATCAACTTGTTATAAAAACTATTATTAGTACATTACATCACTAACTTGAATGATATATATTCGCAACAAATACCTTACAAGCGGTATCGTTATAAAATCAAACTGTATTTTTGTCCCGACGTCGAATTCAGTATATTGTCCGACAAGAATTTGTATTAACACAAAATGTAAAGAAAATCAATTTTTATTACTGGTGACTGAAACTGAAGTTCGCCGAATCACTTACCAGAACAAACACCGGATTTTACATTGCAAACGTTATCGTAACAATTTGAGGGGCATCCAACGCATAAAGATCCAGATCGAAAGTATCCATCAGCGCAGTCTTAAATAAAATGAAACCTGTACAATATGTTTATATGTATTCGATACATTGTCTACAAAAATATGAACATTCTATATGGGATTTTCTTAATACGTAGAAATGTTGTTTCCCTCGAATGAAAATGCTATAATGTCATAATGTAATGTTATAATGTTATCATGATGACAAGACATATCCATATGTTATCACTGTACCAAAAAAGCATATACGACGCAAAAAAAATACAATATAACTTCCATTATGATATGATGAAGACCTACACTTTTTTTCTTATATTCAGAATACGTATTATCACAACTGTTCTCGTTCTTGTTAATTAAAATAGATGATAAACTGATTTGTTTTTATCTTTAGCCACAGGAAAATGACGTGCTGCACTCTTCCCAACTAAGTATAAATATCTTAAGATATATATAATTACATGCACATTCTCCAGTCCCTGGATCACACAGGCTATCTCCACACCCTACACAATCTGAATCACAATTACCATCACCGTATTTCCCAAGTGGACAACCTGAAATATATAAGCATACAAGTTTGTGTCACAAGTCCATCTGTTTACAGATTAAATGAAATGCTAAAACATATTTAGCTAATTCCAATTGTCCTATCATTGGATAGATCCCTTGGTTATACACATTCCTTCTCATGTAACATCATCTGCAACCTTAAAATGACACACAACACTATTATACTATTAATTGTATCAACACAAATTAGTGCGCCGACTCGAGAAAACATATGAAATAACGAATGCTTAACATTAACCATTGAAATAGAAGGTAAAAATTATATTAATGAAACAAAATATAACAACTGTTACTTCAGTGAATTGCAACAAAGCAAAGTGATCCAGATTTCTTATATAGGAATGTTTATGAATGTTTAACTTGACCTAGAATACGAGTTCTGAAAGTTAAATTATCCTTTCAACCATTCGAAAAATCTTTTTTTTTTCGATGTGTGTTAACTCAAACACTGCCATATACACACAAGAATACCCAATTATTGTAATGGTAAATTTTACATTTACGTACCGTACACTTCTACCTCGCAGAGCTCCAGAAAAGCAGTTGGTGAGTACCAACGCAGACCTTCTGACCGTCTGTCGCTGTATATCGTCAGGTACTGGGTGCTACCTGTACAGTTGATCTGGGGAGTCAATGACAACGCAGCACACGTTGATGTGTTGTCTTTATGGCAAAGATAACCGTTCCGCCAATCCGACGTGTTCGACTGGAATATTTGATAGCCACCAAATCGATGTTTTTGCTCATCAGTATCATCTGAATTTGATAAACAAGATTCTCTATCGCTATAGCTTATGCTTCTGTTTTTTCCGTTTTGAGTTCAGGCAAGGTTATTTTGGGGTTTACGCCAGGAAATTACAATATGCACAGTGCAAAAAGTCGCTCGAGAAAAAAGCGGATCGTTGTATTTTAACAGTTTAACGTTTAACACTTGTATTATTTCTAACATCCCTACAGGTCGTTGATTTAGAAAGAAAATAATTAAATACTTGCCTGTAATTACCAACTGCATGTTCTTTTACGGGCGACTGAAAAGAAACCTCAGGTAAAAGGGATTTTCCATTTGTATTTTTACAGCCTTGACCCTCTTAATAGAAAAGGATTTTGTTAACAATAATACTGAAATTTCCAAAATATAAATACTGTTATAGTGATATTTAATTCAAATAAAGTTGATTTAATGAATCAATGATAAATCCTGCGTTCCAGAATGCTTCTTGCAAACTATCCTGGACCTAGGCTTACTTCTGAATCTTTATAGCAAACCACCTAAACCAATTAAATGTCAAATATCAATATTCTTGACCTAGTAGAACTTAAGGCGAAGGTTTTCGAAGATAATGTACCTTGAAATAGCTCATTTGAATTCTGACCTCTATCAAAAGCAGACATTCGACATTCAAGACAAAAAGTTACACGAGGAAAATATGTGCATTGGCGTCCTCCAAATTATATCAAAACATTTATATTTTAGATGATACCGCTGGCACGTTATATAATTTCATGAAATACAGATGTACGTGTATCCCTATGCAATGTAGCATAGACCGTACTTTTATTTTTATGATAATAGTTAAATGTGTTACGGTATATTAGTGTATATTATGTTTAAGAAGACGTTAGCTGGTTTAAATATGTATATCAATGCAAAAGGAGAGGGGAAATACATGGCCACAGTGGGGTTCGAACCCGCATCCCTCCGAACTTAGATGGACGCTCTTTGGCTATCTTGTCGCCGACGATGAACCTAGTCCAGTTCCCCTCCTTTTTCTAAGTTTCGCCACCGAAGAGACATTTATATACAAACCGGGTTCGGTAATCCACTTGTCAAGCATACAACAAATGTTTGAAACAACGGTTGGTCACAGACATCTCTGTAACAGGTTAGGAAAAATACACGGCCAGACCGGGGTCTAAACCCAGGACCCTCCGAACTCTTTCAACTTAGCTAACTTGTTACCAGCAATCTACCAAGTCCTGTTCCGCTACACCAATTTAAACCGTTATCACCTGGCTACTTGGAGATTTTTTTTTGTTCATATTTCAAAGTTACAGAATCAAACTATAAATGCAGAAATTGGAAAATTGGATATTTACATACAGCAAATGTTAATGTAAAATGAAGACCTCCTTTTATTCGATGACTAGATACACATACATATGTATCCCGTTCAAAGTAATAATAGAACCAAGTATCATGGTTCCATTATATAGAGTTATCGAATATTGGTATTAACAAGAAAGCATATATTCATTACTTGTGAATTCTCAGAAAAAAACAACAGTTCCCTGTTTTAGCCGAAACTTTCACGGACGCAAAGTCCGGTTACGAGGTAATACAAATGACATCACCACCATATGACTATCGTAATTCGCAATATCACTATTTGACTGTGTAAATAAATTACATGTATTTAATATTTAACAATGTAGCCTACAACAGAATCTCAAAACAAAGATGCCTGACATATATATACATATATCCGTCTCAAATTTTGCTAAAGATCACATTTATATTGAAACAATAAAAAAAAATTGAAAGGATATTATATTTTCCTTACGTACTGTTTTGGGTATATATAATAGCCGTCCGAATGTTTTTTGTGTGACTGTGCTCAGTCAATCACAAAAGCGCATGCACACATTTCCACGTGTACACCCCTTTCACAAGCTAAGCTAGACTAAGTAAGACGTTGTTCAAATTGTTAAATAAATCAATTACATGCGTGTTTTTTGTTTAAATGTGCCACAAGGACGAACCAGAAAACGGTTAAATGATTGTAAAATGAACAGGGGAATCAGAATGCAGCATGTCGCAACGTCAGGTTGCAGCAGACCGTGGGGTGTCTCAAAGTGAGGTGGTTAGAATGTGATCATACAGGCACGGCTTTACAGGTTCCAGACTGACACAGCTTTACGAAATGACCTTCCAAATGCTTCTTATACTCGACCAGCCACTCAGACAGTTAGGAACCGTCTCCATGATGCTGGTTTCAGATCACGTTAACTAGCAATACGAGTGCCCTTAACTGTCTGCCATGTTAGGGACCGATTGCATTTGGCCTAAGTTCACAGCACTTGGATTCTTCAGGAATGTGAACCAGTTTTTTTGCTAACTGGTCTAGATTCTGTCTTGATTTCAACGGCAGGCACATTAGAGTATGGAGATACATGTAGCCTGTGAAGAGACTTCAGGCAGGTAACGTTATGTTACTTGACCATTGAGGCGGAGGTTCGGTGATGGTGTGGGAACGCATAAGCTTTCGTAAGAAAACGGACCCCGAAGACCTCCATCATGCTACCTTTCGGCCCAGATTTACTGCGACGAACTCCTTGATGCCTATGTCAGACCCACGCTGGTGCTATCGGCCTTGACGATAACGACCTTTGGGTCTCGATTTCAAACCAAATTTTATGTTCTAATCGCTAGGACAGGGCTTATCGACATTGTAATAGCCAGTGTTTTACATAGCATTATATTTAAGAGCGCTATCCCAAAAAGCCGTATAGGCAATCTCATTTGGGGCATGCGCTGACGTCGTGAAGCTGTCATTGATGTTCCTGGGCGTCAAACTCGATACTTTCACACGTTCTGTTTATAAAGAATGAATTTTGTTCAATTTAAATCTTTCAGTGAATACCTCGTTGTTTCGTATGTCAAGGGTAACCCTTTAATTCATTTTCACACACAGAATTTCTTGAAATTGAAAAAGAAAGGAATCGTTATCCCAGACCGATTGTTTCTGTAATGAAATGAATTTTATTTGGAATTGTTCTACATCTGGTAGATCCAAAATGGTGACTTCCATAATCGGAATTTATGCAGGTGCGATTTCCCGAATAATGTAAGTAAATCGATCTGCTAGGACTATGGGACTTCAAAGTAGATTTTGACTGTGGCTTCGTTTCCGTGTACGTGTTACCTATGAAGCTAACATCGTGAACCCGCGATACTGCATAAACAATAGTAGTCAATCCAGATATATTGGATTCTAGATCAATTCAAAATATTGCTTCAATGATTTAGCGCAACCTTTCACACAATGGCAAACAACATACCTAAAGGTCAATAAACCTGCTACAAACAAAAGAGTGTATATGGCCAAAAAAAGATAATAATAAGAAGAAAAAAGTAAAAAATAACAAGAATAATAAGCATCTTCACCCTTTGGCAAAAAAGGCCTAACGATTAGTGTGTATGATACGTTTATCCTTTAGTGAAAGCTTCAGTTGTGAAATAAATGCAAATCAAACCCCGGATTTATGTTTAAACTTATGTATCGATATCTAGAAAAGAAGTGGGTTTTTTAGTTAAAAAAATGAAGACTGTTTATTTTTAGTAAGCATTCATTAAAATGATATTGCCTCGTGGCCTTCAGAGCCTATATTGATTAAATGGAGAATTACAGGAAAATTCCCTTGATTTCAAAACTAAATTGCAGATATGTTTTTTATGTACCTTAAGACTAGGTTATAAACTAGGTTTATTTATCTAATATTTCTGTTACGTTCCATTAAGCTGTTATATCACATCAAATCGTATGTAAATAGAGAAATCATTATTTGTAAGTTATTATTCTCAGTAACATTCCTTAACAAAATTTTGCCTAGCATGAATTGACGCTGTCACATCTCCTATCCGTAGGTACATGGACAGTAGTACAAACATATGTATTGACCAGTGTCGTGTGTTTAAGTATACACAGAAAACCAACCGAGTCAGAGCACTGAAGGGTTACAATACCAGTAGTACATATTTACACACAAAACTGTCGTTAATAATCACGAATTCATTCAGGGTTTATATACAACAGGGTTATGAAAACCTCTGGTGCGGAGTTACAACCTGTTGGACCGAGGAATCCATGCCCAGTTTCTGACCAAAACAAATAGGCGTTAAGATCGCTCTTACCGATATCCCGCTGATAAGACTAGGAAAAAACAGAACAGAAAGGGCCAATGAAATGTTTTTCTTGAATGAATTAAAAAGTAAAATCAAGTTCGTTCCATCCGTGTTAAGGCATCTAGTTAGATCCGGATTTAAGTGAAACATTATACATGGGTCATACGCATTTTACACAAAACCATTCACAAATCAAAACATATAATCACCTATTTTGTCGATAAGCACGGATTGGCATACAAACTGACATGGAAATGAAACATGTCGTATGAACTTTGGTAACAGGACATCAAAGAACAAACCATATATTCCGCCTCGTTAGCATACATATCGAGCGGTCGCCAGCGTGGGCGAAGCCAAATGACCGACTTTGAAAGCTTCTTTCTGATTTGTCATTCCACTGCAGAATGACGTGTTGCCCAGACAGGTCACAGAGAACGTTACTACGTACTTGTCGCAATGAAATACAAAGTTTATAAACATATAAGCGAAGTATGTATGTTAAAGTGTGTTGGAATAGGGATAGTTCGTTGGGGTTTTTTTGTCAGTACTTGTGATGAAATTATAAAAAGTTTGGTATAAACTCTCGAACATTTGGTCTCGATTTCATCTAATCGCCAGTATAGCCACTCAAAACAACGTTATATCCCCCTATTATAAAAACATGAAGTATGATTGTAAATACTCTAATGCATTTCATATAACTCAGCGCTTATCGACATTGTAATAGCCAGTGATTTACATAACACGGATATTTACGGGGAACCACCAGAAATGCGATTTTTTGTAATACGAAGCAAAAACAACCGCAAAAGACAATAACTTTAAGCAATGTTGGGGATACATCAGTTACTGTGAACGATATCTGTTACGATACCATAGTACCGTCCAAAGATATTGCAATATAAACCATAATTGTCACTTAAAGCAAACAAGAATGTGTGTTTTGTTGTTAGTTTGATAACTCACCTCTGTAGTATATTTGGACGTATTTCATAACAACCAGTCCATCTAGATCGATTTGCCACCATGCCTCCCTTTGACCATCATGTGTATGTGAACAACATTTTTGGCTGAATGTTTGTTTTGTACAGCCATCTACTACCTTAGAACTAGGGAGGGCAGCATCGTAGATTGAACTTTGAGTGGTATTTTTGACATTTGGCTCACGACTTGTGTTAACTGTAAAAAATGATTATTAATGTATATATTACTGATCTGTTTTAAAAACTTTTATCAGCATTGTAGGGTCATCAGTGTGTTAATGTGTTGATTATGACATCAAGTATTAACAAAAACAAATGATAAACATAAATAAATGAAGAACAGATGTTACATGGTAAAAAATGTACAAATGTACCACCAAATATTTAGAAAAGAAAAAAGAAACCAGGACTTTGTTGTCATTGCGAACATTCCCTTTTTGTCTTGTGTAAGATTTTTAATTGAATGTATCCTTTATGATAATCTTTACAAAAAAGATCTATAATTATCCGGATTTCTCCTCCGTTGGACAATTGATGACCAATTATTATTTAAAAGAATATAAGCGAAAAAATAAACAGTTTACAATATTAAAATATGCTTGTATCTGAAGTCTTATCATGGTTACATAATCACCTTGGAGACGTGAGATCAAGTAAAAAGCTGACAAATTATAATAAAATATTTTTAAAAAATATAAAGCCGAAGATGTTCGTGTAGTACGGCGTGAAGAATACTGCGAGAGACTGAGTCTCTGTGAAAATCAAAATGGCAGACTGGGTCACTCAAGCTCAACTAGGTAGTAAAGTGAGGTCAAGCATGGAAAATGTGGGATAATATGACCGCAACAGGACAAAAAAACGTTATTATTTCATGGTTGTAAATCATAAGTTTTTCATAGAATACTAAATTGAATTAAATTTGTACTGACAATCTCTTATCAAGATACATTTTGTCGAATAATTAGCTTCTTATTTCAACTTACCGATGATGTTTTCATGTATGCAATTTAATAGAATATTTCATATACGTTAGTACTGTGCTTGTGTTTATGTATTTTTGTTATATGACTGTCTCAAAGTGACTTTTTATCTTGACATTTTATTTTGTGATATGTCAATGTTCATATTCTGTCTTCAAAAAAAGGCGGGTAGCCCTGAATAATTAAAAAAGGTGTCTTTTGCACTGCTGTTATTTCCTTTTTGCCCATATATATAGTTGAATAATACACCTCCTACCAACATTTATTTGTTCGGATCCTGTGACCATATTGGATCATACTGTCCTTATTACTCATGAGACCTAAGGGACAAGGAAGTAAATCCAACATAGTAGACAATTTGAAGTCGTCGATTTACAAACGTTGAAATTCAAAACACATACGTTAAAAATAAAATAAATATAGAAGCAGGTTACGGAGATAAAGGATTATAGGACTATACCGATTATGGAAGATTATTGTTCTTTGTCATTGGTCTGCGAACGGTGTCGTTGAAAAGATAGCAATCGTTCTACCAATGTTAATACAATAGAAAGACCAGTAGCGACACATCACCATTGTAAGGCAATATTTGAAACATAGCTAGTATTTTGTTATGTGTTGTTTTTACATGTACATTATACTGGAATACATGCATATCGTTTGATACATTGTACTATATCACAGCAACTGTGCAATGCGGAAGTATAAAACATGAACCTTAGGTACAAGCTGTATATTTACCCCTATCATGTATACACGCATTAGTTACTATGGTAAAACACTTAGGACTTATGTACATGTATGGTGGTGTAAAAGAGTGTAGACTTGTTATTCTGTCTATCTAAGTTTTGTATCTGTTGACTTATAGTTCGATTTGTTTATTTTTTAATGTCTGCTGGTTGATTTCTCATTCAACATGTAAACTTAAATAAATCGATTTCTTTAAGACATTTGCTAAATTTATGTTCGCCATATTGTAATTCGACAAAATTAAATCGTGTTGTTTTATATATTATCAAATGAATGTTACGTATAGGTGTCGACATATATGGCGTTGTTTACCTGATAGTTGATGACTTTATAAGACATAATTAAAAAAAATGCATGCGTTTACTTCAAGACGTCAATTAATTTTTGTTGACATATTTAGTTATTTATCAATAGGTCAGCAAAAGCCATGTAAACAAGACTACATGTAAGATCACAAGCATACGTAAATTATATAGAATTACAAATTGAACAAAGTTTTTGTCAACTTCACCAACAAGGGGATTTGTTGTACGTTTACATATTTTATTAAATCTCAATAGGTCAACAATTATCGTAAAACTAACGCCCCGTGTATGGCAACACGTACACATACATTATAGTGACTTGATGATATATAACACAACACAATTTAAGTTTGTCGTATGAAAAATGAAATGAGCTAAACTTTAGAAAACAAGTTTAGTTAAGAAGACTATTTATTAATGTTGACATGTTTAATTAAATAGCAACAAGTCGACATAAAACAAATGAACAAATCTTATACACCTTACATAGACTTAATGACACGTCTATGCTCTTATACGCTATCATATTCATGCTTTTGCATGTAGGTCTAAACAACATGATATAGAACAGAAAGTGTATATCCAAGAATACCTGATGTGTTGACAATCATCAAAGTTGATAAGATACACATAACCCCCAGCAGCCAGATAGTACACACCTCCATTCTCCACACATCGCGTATCATTTAAAATGGGAGATATGTTCCTTCTCTATCGCAAGCGTACAACTATCCGATCAGGAAGTAGGTAATATGCTGTACTAATCAATAAAATTGCACGGAAATTCGATAAGGTTGTTTATTGTCAGTATTTTTTATCTTGTTCAGTTTCCTGATCATATGTTTAAACTTACTTTGACATTTTATTTTTCTACTGGCAAAAACTTTATATGTCATAGGCATGAGATACATTCTGATCAGTAACCGAAGGAATTCTTTTGCGAGAAAGTTAATTCATCAATATTAACACTTTAATTTGAATTGAAGTACATTATATATTATATCGAATAGTGTGTCGGTAAACCTGTCTTAATCCGGTTGTCCAAATGAAGCAATCACCTACATATATCTGAATGTCCCTTATCCTCGCTCAGTTACCGAAATACGAAACCAAAACAAGGCATATTGATGGACAGTCCTAATAAGCAAAAGTACATCACATGATAATATCTCTCGAGAAATTATTTGTTTACTAACCTTTTTTATATGACACATCAGCAAATCGATATCACACCTAGTGCAACGGGATTAAAAGCCGAGTTACTTACAAACGTGATAAATATTAAGTTACACTTATCTCGAAAAATGTGATAAAATATTGACCTAACGAAAATACCATTGTCACACATTCATATTTTACATTGACAACTTATATTACGGCGTATTCACAACTCTTAATCGGATCGATGAAACGGGATCCTACTGTAGTAGTGAATGCATGTTCATTATATTGTTTTGGTATCGTTTTATGTATGATTTAGAATAAAACATTACAACAACTATTAAATAAAAAAGGAGGTAACCAATTTAATGCGTAAGTTCGCCATAACTAACCTTTTTTATATGACACATCAATAGGTGGCAAATCGATAGAAATGTGTCCTTGTATATAAACTTAAAAGGTTCATGTTGTAAAAGTATATATGTGTAAGATTTTTCAGCTTTGTACCATTCCTAGTCTTATATTATATAGGTTCAGTTTAGTAATGGCAATATTCTGTCACCACTGGATTTAAATAAAGCGTTTTATATTGCATGAGGCCTGTGCCCTGAGCAGATAACATATCTGTCAGATAAGAAATGTAATTAATTTTGTCTATTGTGAATACAGACTACGCCCATACGCCTACCCTTGCAACTTCCGTTAAAAGTTCAGTAAAACCCCTGAAAGGGTCAGGCGTAAATGCATGCGTATTAGACACGTAGCTAGTGCACAGGTGCAGCTGATAAGCACAGTTAAATGTGACGTGTATTCTAAAGCTCTAGTTATGAAAGATACGTTGCTAATTTGTTTCATTAAGGTTAGATTTTTATTATGGATATTTCTATTACTATACGTGTTATCAGATTGACCTATGATCATTTTTGACCAATAAATACATATTGCCCTTTTTGGAAATTATCAAATTTACCTTTGACGTTTGGTGACCTAAATATTGACCTTGGGCGTATTTTGATCTACAAGATGTGCAATGAAATGTATTGCTGATTTGTTGTTATCATCAAATCGACCTTTGGCTTACTTTAAAGACAATATGTGCTGGTGAAATGGATGTTAAACCGTCCTTGATAATATTAATCTCTGGACAAATAACCTTCGGTGATCTGTAAATTGACTTTTGGTATACATTTACTCCAACAAAAGATGCGAGATGAAAAATATGTGTCACATTAATTATCAGTTTGACCTTTCTAACCTGTACAATTACCTTTATTATTCAGAAGTTTGCTTCGATATAATATACGCAAAAATGTAAGTTTATTATTGATGTTAATGAATCGTATCGGTATTTACCAGTAATATATATTTCGACATTCTGAGACCTACGTGTTCCTGATCAGCGTTGTAAGTTTGCGTTGTTACAATATGTGCAAACAGCGTATCATATAATGTAGTATAAAAATACTATATTAACCATATCTTCATTGAAATATATTGAACTTAAAAAGGAGCTAATCGCGTGGTTATTATGAAATAACGAAACATATAGCCTGTAGTATGTCACGAAGCATATTACAATGTAAGTATTTACCATGTTTATGTATAATGTTATTTCGTTGCGGTATTTATTGAACAGAGATTACGGACATTAGACTAACCGCCGTACAGATAAGAGTACTCACACACATAGAGTCACCGCCGTACCGACAAGACGTGTGTCATTTCAAAGTCCATTACATTAACCAGACATAGAGAACATACTACTATCTTCTGCCTTTATTCTATATTACATAAGCTGTATAATTCATCATAATTTATTATGTTTCGAGTGTTTTTTGTTATACTTATAATGAGTGACTATTTGGTCAAAGTTGAGTAAGTAATAAGCTGTATAATGCATCATAATTTATTATGTTATGAAGTTGTCTTTGTTATACTTAAAATGAGTTACTATCTCGTCAAAGTCAAGTCATTTATCTATGTTACTTTGTCCATTATCATGCAAGTGAACTTAGCTAGGCATGCACCACTAGGTCATTAGCGTGGATCTCATTTTGTTGCTTAATTGGCTAAGCG
>JAULCA010159393.1:0-14932 GCA_032360845.1 Crassadoma gigantea | reverse complement strand
CACTAGCCCATTGTTCTATACCTTTCTCTGTTTGTCCTGCCACACTGTAAACTGACTAATTTCTTTGTCTATGTCAGACATGTTTTATATAATAATATGGTTGATCTGTATTGAAGTTAGATATAAAGGTATAGGTAAATAAGTCACCAACCGCACTAGAAAACACAAAAAGATCTGCCAACAATGACACTTGAAAGGGAAAAGGCGGTTAAACCACCAACCACACTTCAAATATCATCTTATCTATTTTCCTCCTTATCCAGGACCTGTTATTGGCATAAGCCTCACTGTCTTCAGTCGATGTCGAAACTCCCCAAGAAAAATATGATTTAATTAACTCAGTGTGAACAGCAGCTATAAGAGTATTAAACCACTGCTTTTTGACAGTTGAAATTGCATGTAGTTCATCATAGAGAGAATCAAACTTGTAGGTCACAACTGTTTTAGATATCCTAAGACGTCCTCTACACTTCTTGTGATATTGCAGTGTGTAAAGTAGGGTTTTCATCTTTACCTAATCGTATGTTTTCAAGCTATTGGTTCATAACAAATCCAGTAATATATCGTCAAGTGGTTTACAAAGTGATTGACATCAAACGGTGTTGTTCAATCTCCTTATACCAGTGTTAATCTCATTCACAATGGAATTATGCTCCTGTTGATACTCAGCTAAGACGGTGTCTGTTATAATGGCAACGGCACACCGGTCATCATGAAATTTTTAAATGAGGCTGGTGGGATGGTTATATAACTAACTGCAGACTGTGGCCAAATGTCAATTATATCCTTCCTGAAATTCTGAAGCTGATGGAGGACCCTCTCTGCTGACACTCATGATGGTTTGATAACACTTCCTCCAGAAAATTTCTCTATTAGCAAACGATCATTTATACCAGCAGCTGTTTCAACAACCAGTTGTGTGTTGGTTTCAACAGTTCTCAACTCATTGAAAAACAGTGTGTGCAAGTCAGAGATTTTAGCACCACGTTTCATAACATATTTTAAAGTTAAATTGCTCGGCTGTGGGTAATTTGCGAAATAATTATCTCTAGAGTGAGCAACCAATGCAGACAAAATATGTACTCTTTAAATGCAAAAAAATGAACATGTAAATGATAAATTCGAATTTCACAATTTGAATTGAATTAAATTACAACACACTAAATTATAACTACAAGTTAACACAGTAAGCAAGGGAAAAGGCGAATAATATCACCAACCACGTTGCTTAATGCATAACAAAATAATTCACAAAAGAAAATGAGGGTGCTCTCACTGCTTGTTGATAAAAATTAACGTAAAAGTTGTGTCATGTGTGTATAATAGGTTATACAAGTACAAGTTTGTATACACGAACAGTGAAAAATTGGTACAATTGAACAATTGTAATTTTAAGAAACTCCGGAAATCGCTCCTGCCGGCTCGATTTCAAATCACACCGAAAACAAGTTTTTGGGAATACAACAGGATACAAATCCATCAGACAATTAATTCCGAATGCTTTGTTTGAGCAATTGTGGTCCCAAAATAGATGTTGTAAACAATTTACAGTAATTGTGAAAACACGCGACAAATGGCACGAAACCCGCTCCGAATTATTCTCGTCGCCATTGTAGCAATTAATTACATTTACATTACACTTTAACACAAATACAAACGACGGCCACACAGCTCCGTCCTTCCGATCACACAGTCCAAGCCCAGACACACAGTCTAGCGATGTAAACACATTTTTACAAACAAAAACGTGTAATATCCACTCACTATCAGGAGAGTTCCAAGATAAGGGAAACAACTCCCGTGGTCATTTACCACAGTATGTTTTATATGTACCATCAGCAATATCATACACCAACATTTCTTCACGTTTGTTTTCTATGTACCATCAGTAATATTATATATAAACATTTCTGTACGTATGTTTTATCTGTACCACCAGCAATAGTATATAATAACATTTCTGTACGTATATTGTATATGAACCATCAGCAATATCATATACCAACATTTCTGTACATATATGTTATATGAACCATCACCATTATCACATACCAATATTTCTGTACATATAAAATAATTGTACCATCAGTATTATCATACCAATATTTCTGTTCGTATGCTTTGTATGTACAATCAGTAAAATCATATACCAACATTTCTGTACGTATGCTCGATATGGATCTTCAGTAATACCATATACCAACATTTATGTTGTATATTTTATATGTACCATCAGCAATATTATATACCAACATTTCTGTACGTATATTTTATATGTTCCATCAGTATTATCATATACCAACATTTCTGTACATATATTTTTTATGTACCCTCAGCAATAGTATATACCAACATTACTGTACGTATATTTTATATGTTACATCAGTAATATCATATATCAACATTTTCGTACGGATGTTTTATATAGGTACTATCAGCAATATCATATACCAATATTTCTGTACGTATGTTTTTTATGTACCATCAATAATATCTCCACATTTCAGGATCCACTTTGCGAAATATTAAATGTAACTACCTACTGTAACGAGGTGCCAAAACTGTCCAACCTCGTTGGAGTGATACCAGTTACAATGTCACCAGTGTTTAAAGGAACAGGACTGACAAGTCTTGGAGGAAGTTTCAGGAATAATCTTACAACTATCGTAGTAGGAACACAGATAGGAACAATCTTCAAGGTAACATATGTGTCAAAACATAGTTATAGTTATTTTTCATTTCAAAATATTTTATTTTATCAATTAGAATAATACGGAACCAGGAAACACGCCAAAAGACATAACACTATAAAAAATATTTTATTTTATCAATTAGAGTAATGCGGAACCAGGAAACACGCCAAAAGACATAAAACTATAAAAACTATTTTATTTTATCTATTAGAATAATACGGAACAAGGAAACACGCCAAAAGACATAAAACTTGTAGAAAACATGCATTTTAAAAGTGGATACAAATCTAACAATCTTTGGTTAAAAGGAAAAGGCACAAATCTACACATACATACATACACATACATACATACAGGTATATGCCACCAAAGATCAGATCAGGAATTATTACGAAAAGTTCTTTTACACAACCAATAATATTTTTCTATGCGACGTTTTGATGACTAGTACGATATATACACTGCTGCCTTCATCAGACAAATGACCAGTAAAGCGTATGGACGCAAAGTTGTAAAATGTGTACGAGTTGTCCATATAATCGATGTCGATTTCGGTTAACCTACAAAGCAAAAGTGGCATTTGCCACCACAACTACTGTAAAATGATTGATTGAAGGTATGAAGTTTGATATGCTGGTAATTTTAAGCCTCCTAGCCTCAAGGAAAGTATCTGCTTTAATAATTAAAGTTAACCGGTTCCATTGTTTTATCAAATGTTCTGCATATTTCCAAACATATAACAAAGCATAAACAATCTGCCCTCTGGTCATTGTAGCAAGTCAATGCCCCTCTTACTACTATAAACACTCTACTGAGCCTATTTAATCTACATACAATCATATAGACTAGTGTTGTCAGGAAATTTTTGGTGTTAGGCAAGATGCACTTTGGTCCTTGTACTCCACATCACAGGACAGAGTGTTTTTTAGGTAAAATTGTGGGATAAGTATGAAACTTTCACAAATTTACCCTATCCCTTTTGATACCCCCAGAAACCCATTTTCGGTCAAAGTTTTACCTTAGTTTTCCCGCATGTCAAACAAGAGGACATCTTTGAACAAAATAAGAAGTTGAAAATCCAAATATACCGGCGTCCAAAACAGGGCCTTGTAGACACTCATCCTTTCAGCAGCATAATTGTTATCATTTTATATCAGGTCAAATAGTGGCATAGGAAAAACAATTGGAAATCAAAAATAATTTCGATATGCATCTAACCGTTTGTGTTGATTTCAAAACGAAACTAGCAAAATCGGTAATTGTTTATTCTTACAATTGTACCAAATCAGTTCTGCTAACTAACTATTAATGTTGATAATTTGTATGAGATAAACGGAACTCGGGAAGGGTGTTCGTGATAAAAATAATCAAAAGTATATTTTACTGTTTCGTGATCCCGGTTTACTCATCATTGATCTCATTTCACTAAACATTCACTAGACACGCAACTTTCAACCCTTTCAGAACCTCCTTCTTTGTTGGTTGTTTGCCTTCGCAATGGGTAAATGAATTACTTAACCAAGATAACAGATCAGTAAATCAAGATCGCAGTTTACTAAATCGTAATTACAGATTACTAAATCCAGGAAACTTATGATTCCATCATGTCTCTTCCAAAACTCCATAGAGAAAGTAACATTCTTAGATACAAAAACACATATCCATCAATTTGTCACAAACAATTATTGCTAGCAAGTTACAATTTGTCACAAACAGTTATTGCTATCAAGTTACAATTTGTCTCAAACAATTATCATGTCAAATTAACCGAAAGTATTTTCTAAGAAGCAACGGAAATATCTTCAAACTGAGATGCTTTGAAGGTTAATTGAAGATTAGAGATTTGTTCAATGCACTGATTGTGACAATTATGAATCGTAGATTTGTCTTGCTGAACATTTACGATAAATTGTAGATACTCTTTAATATACAATAACTTTATCTTAAACTGTTATCCTGTCAAAAGGATGATTTTCAGTTTTGATCCATATCAGTCTCAAAAGAAGAAGAAAAGTATAAGTTTTAAAACTTTGGTTTGTTAAGATTGTTTTTGTATGATAATATATTGATTTGGTTGTGCAAAACAATTTGTTGTAATTATGTCAATTATGTGAAAGTTTGGTAAACTTTATACATATGTTACCATAAAACTTTGATATCAGTTATGAAGTGAAGGAAATAAAATCATCGAGTACTTGTGAATGTTATATTAAATCTTTAGCTGTTCCTTAAATCGACCGCGGAGGCTAGGATGCTCAAAATGATTCAGGAGGAAAGGACTTTGAATAAACCAATACTGGACATTTTGACTTCACCGGTAGACCGAACATATCTTCTCACAGAATATAATGTAAGTCTTTGGCTAACATTCATTCATAAAATGCAAATGGAAATAAAATATAATAAGAATTTGTATTTATTTAACAAAAAAAAGATAAGTAAATAAAATCACGATAAACCCAAAATGCGTCGCTGCATATATTTATTCAAACATATCAAGGAGAACAAGTAAAATACGACCGAATGTTGAAATATTGAAGATGAGTGTGAAACGAAATTGATTTCACCCGAGAGATAAATTATGTTTCTATTTGACGTACATGAACAATTACAAAATGTATTCCAAATTTAACTGTTACAAAGATGATGTAAATTTAAAGTGTGTAATCGACAATTAGGTTGTAGAGCTGCGGAGTACTCATTGTGACGCCAGGAATTGTTCCGACTGTATGGAATTAGCTGATAGCAAGTGTGGCTGGTGTGTACTTGATGGGGGGGCGTAAGTAAATACCATTATTGATTAAGCACTGAAACAGTGATTACCTTACTTCCAGTGTTACCGGAACTATCAAAATCTTAAGTGAATCACCATTCATTCCCTATCATTTGTTTCTAGGTGGAGAGGCATAAATGGATGCAACGAGCGCAACATAACGCTTATCTGTTTTATCAGCTGTTAGTATTAACCAGTGGTCACTGCGATACATAACGATGGCAATCGCAACGTATCGTGTCTATGGTTTACAACAACGGAAACTTAAGTGGTTGATACCTTGCCGTATTAATGTGGTGCAGGAGCTTTGCATTAGCCTGTTTATGATAGTAAGCTGTGATATTGTTTCCGTTAGAACGTATTTTATGAATGTGACAGAACACGTATTTTTTATATCGATCATTGTTTCATTTTATTCAGATGTACGGAGAAAGATTTCTGTGACGTAGGATCGTTCTGGCTGCCATCTGTGGAGGGGGAATGTTTGAGACTTTATACATCCCCACCAGGCATTTGCCATCAAAACCAAACTTCAAAGAAAAATGTATGTATTGTACTTATACCCGGTAACGAGTTTGAGGATGGGGTGTTGGTGGTGGGGAGGAGGAGGAGGGAGAAGGAGGGAGGGGCTGTTGTGTACCGAGAGGTGTTGTCTGCCATCTATCCGATGACAAAACGTTGTTCGCACTACTCTTAATTTAGTACTAAATATTACATTGTACACGGGACCTTTAAATCATTGAGTATTACTGTGTACACATTGGAGTATTCAATTGTTGTGGTAGTGGATAGCTCACTCGCTATTCACCAAGGCGACCGGAGTTCGATTCCCCCACAAAAAATATTTCTTCTCACATTCTAAGCTGTTTAACAATTGTTGTGAAGCTAACCCTTTCAACATGGAAAGATGAATACCATTCATGAATTAAATAATTAAATTCACTCCTTTATTCACGCTACATTGTTCGTTTCCTGAAGTAGAAATATAATCATCCAATTTTACTAATAATTTTACACGTAACACTTAGACTCAGGGAGGTATAAAGAGTAAATGCATTTGGTTTAACATGTGTACATCCAAGAGTTGATTAGTTTTGCGCTTGTTTTTAAAAGATGTATTGTTCGCACTACTCATTTTAGAGTACTAATGGAGCTACATTTTGTCAGTAAAAAAATATTCCTTCAGTTCTAGGCGTAAATAAATGCATTAGCCTGCTTCTCTGAGGAGAGGCTAATGTACCAGTTAATGATAATAACAAGGTGTATCTTCCTAATTTTCAGATTCATGCATAAATAAAACAATACAGGTATTTTTTTCCGATTTCTACAAGGGGGCAACGCAGTAAAAACTCCGCGTGTTTTGGTGGGAAAATGTAAGAAATTCGCTTGGGGTCCTAGCAGCAGCAAAACAAAACAGGCAAATAAAGTATATTTTTCAAAATTTAATTTATAGAATTTTGACAAGTATTTTTTTATTCTATACTTCACACTCATTTAGCTTTAACATCAAGCCAATCATGTAAATTAGCATAACAAATCTTCATTGAGAGCTGTATAACAGCGAACATAAACTAAGTACGCCCTGTGCTACGTTTGTAGTGAATCAATACGCAACGATTAGGTCACCTACCTTTTTTAAGCAATTAATGTTTTAGCAAATGTTGTTCTAGTCCTATAACAAACATTGCTATTTATGAAAATTTCATAAAGCCCGTAAGAAAAAACAAATATCACGCTGTTTTCTACAGGTATCTGTGTTTCTTAGCCCTCCCATCCCAATCAGCGGAGACGACTGGCTATGTCAATACGGCGTTGATGAATGTAAGCCTGGAGAAATACCATGCAAGTCAAATCTGATCATTTCAGGGTCAACGATGGCATGTCCAATTGAAGCTAAAGGAGGTATATTTTGTAACTTGATATTGTTTCTATGGTTTTATTTTCAATTTTGGCGAAATTTCTACGCAAAACTATCTATTTGTAAATTACACGCTACCTACATCGCTACAAAACACAATTCCATGCAACGTTTTTGGAACGTGTGTCATATAGAAAACATGCTATTTAATATTAGCTCACTGGTGACATGGAAGCATATCTAAAACGGACAAAAATCCAATTAGTAATATAAAAAAAATTGACATATACATAACCCACATGTGTTGAGAATGTATTCGCGGAATATTTTAGTTCCTAATTTGATTTTTCAGCAGACTGAAATCATTTCTGTGGGACCCACTTCCCTCTACCATTGTTTTTCGACTGATATTCGTTTTTTTTCAGGTGGGGGGAGGGGGTGGGGTAACTATTTTGTTTTACTGAAAAACATATAAGGACTGGTAATAAATTAATCGTTTATGTCTTTCTGAACTTAAAATCAAAGACATTACAAACAACACAACTGCTTACTTCTCTGCCGTAAAAAAGAGTGACAGTTTCAATTTGTCGATCATGAACTTTCCTCTGTCTAGATAGTAGTATATCTCTTCCTCAATCAGTCTGTCTCCATGTCGTAAGTCAATCAAGTATTCAAGTTCTAATTTATTTTTGTTGACATTTATAATTTTATTCTTTTTTTTTGGTATAATGTTTGTGAACGACATCGATGAAACGTTGAATCATATTTTCCACCGATGTACGTCTGTACGAAAAGTGAGCATTTAGATACAAATATGCCATTTCAATGCCTCCAGCACACACGCATGCATTGCACACATAGAGGCACGTTCTTAGATGTTCGTAGCTGTTAAAAGGACTCTTGACCTTTCTATACCAAGCAAAAGGAAATGTTCTCTTTAGCAACAGTGTATCTGCAACAGTAAACCCCAGTAAACAAAGATATACTACTACTCTTGCTGACAATGTACTCACATATCCTCCAACTCCTATTGAAAATTTGACCATACATCTACAACCCTATTTACAATATAACCATACATCATCAACCCTATTGACAATATAACCATACATCATCAACTCTATTGACAAAATAACCATACATCCTCAACCCTATTGACAATATAACCATACATCCTCAACCCTATTGACAATATAACTATACATCATCAACCCTATTGACAATTTAACCATACATCATCAACCCTATTAACAATATAACCATACATCCTCCAATTACTTTTGGCAATGTTATCATTCATAATCCACTTCTATTGACAATGTGACCGTACCTACACCAACCCATTTTGACAATGTCGACATACATCCTCAAGCCTCTATTGACAATATAACATACACCCTCCAACCTCTTTTTACAATGTCACCCTACATCCTCAAGCCTCTATTGAAAAATGTAACCATACGTACTCCAACCCCTATGCACAATGTCTCTTATTCTGTTGTGGTGTCAATATAACATTTTTTATCGCTTGTAATTGTAACATTATGAAAACAGTTGTCACCTCACTTTCAAACTGTTACAAAAGTGACGTCATTATTTGAATTTACAACTTCAGATTTCCAACAACTTGCTAAGTATGCAGATTTCAAAATTATTCGTAAAAGTTCCTCTTATGTGTTGGCTGAAGGATGGAGCATTCTCTTCTACGACTGTTCTGGATTTCGAACGTAAGTGTTCTACACCTTCCTTAATAAAAGAATTTGTACACTTTATATAATGTAACTATCAAGCACTTTCCTGAACCGATTTATGTGTACACCAATATAATGTTATTGTCCTACACTTTTCTCAGTAAATCAATCTGTAAATCCAATATAACGTAATTGTCCTACATCTTCCTAAATATATAAATCTGTACAAAAATAGATAACATATTATTATGTTGTTCTGCTAGACAGATTAAATTAAGTGTATGTATTTATGATTGCCGACCACTTATCAATTCTTTTATAACTTTTGTTTCGATCACAATTTCAAGATTTCCGCAATGATGTCATATCCATTTTCTGACCTATTGCAGTATAACACAATTTATTTTATATTTTGGCATTTTTAAAGCTACCAACAATGATAATTTTATTCAGGAAACATTTTTTGTGTCAAAAGTCTACTTTCGATTTTTGGTTAGGGTCAAATTTTCGAAGCTCTTTTTTTGGAAACAAACTTAGAAAATCTTTTAAAGTTCTGCGGGGTCGAGAGTCTTGATATTTGATTTATAAGATGCTGAGATGTTTCGCTACAGTATCAAGTTTGAAAAAAATGGTTGACCTTGATAGAGGTTCAGTGTTTAAAATAGTTAGTATTTCTTTCAACCGAAATATTTAAAAAAAACGATTGAAAGCATTTACATTATTGTTTGATATGATCTGGAGGATTCCAATGCACACATTTTTCAAATTGGGTCGGAGGTCAACTTTTTGCGTTGTTTTATAGAGGTCCAAATTTAAATGTGCTATTTCAAAGTAAAATCTTTGTGTCACTTTTTCTCAAGCTTTACGAGACATATGATCTTAATGTCTGAGCAGTAACATTTGGTTTGCTTTGAAATTTGAAACAGTGACAGACCTTTACCAGTTTTCGGGGTCAAAGGGTCAAATATGTTTAAATATTTCAACAACCTCTCCGGAATAAGGCAAAGCATTAGGCTCATGATATTTGACAGAAATAAAAAAAATCTTAAACTTCACGACCTTCTTGTTTGATATGACTTCAACAATTGCTGTCAAAATTGATCTTCAATTTTTTACATTTTTGGAATGGTATCGGTAGTTCTAGTACTTAAGTTTATATTGAACGAAAAATAAAGCTCACTTTCAAGACTATGCTTTATATCAATAAATAAATTCTCCTTTTGTCATAGAGGTGAAGGCAATGAGGTTTTGAAATAGGGTTGTAAAGACTTAATCAGTCTCGACAGAGAAAAGAGCGTAAAATTGTTCGAAGGCAATTTCTTAGTTTGTTTATGAGATCATTCTCACGTACACGTATTTAAAAATAAAATATTTCGGTTCAAGGTTCGGTTATTCCTTTTTGACCTTGAGTTTACATTATGTTATAATCGTTTACACTTGAACAGACTTGGCAGCCCTTCAGCTCAGCATGTTACTGGTCAAACATCATCACCCTGGGCCTTCTTGTTATCCAGAAGAAGTTGTTTAAAGATTTTAACATATTTGACACCTGTGATCTTGAATAAAGTTCAAGGTTTTGTTTCTGTTTCTCAAATTTATCATTAAAAACATCTATCTATTGACTAAATACATTTATTGTTTATTTACACATATGTAATGAATATTCATACTTTGTATACAATTATTTCAGATGCTATGAGTGTCTGGCCAACCCTAAAGCCCTCCTTTGTTTTTGGGATCCTGAAGTGGCTTCATGCTCCATGCGTCCTGGTGGAAGAAGTTACAAGGAAAGTTTATAGATCATTTAGCTTACAGATACACAAATATAACTTCCGTTTAATTTTACTCGTATGTGATTTGCATGCAATTAACTGATATGTGGTTCGATAAAAATATATTTGATGATTGGTTTATTTATTTAGAACATATTCCTTTTGTGGAAAAGATCCTATATCAGGACAACTTAAATAATTCTGGAATACTTCTGAATACAAATTGGTATTAATAGGTACATGATAGGTTCATGAACTATAACTGAAGTTTGCTATTTCCAAAACATGAAAGGTATATCAAATATCCATTATCATTTGTGCACATTTTTCAGGAGTCTTCAAGATGTCCTTTCATAACTGAAAACAATTTTGTCGTAATATCAAGTAATATAACAGCTGATGTCGAGATGTCGGGACATAACTTACCATCTAACATATCTGACCAGGTAATTATCAGAAAGAAATTAGTCGTGATATCGGGACATAAACTACCCTCTAAAATATCTGACCAGGTAATCATTAGAAAGAAATTAGTCGTGATATCGGGACATAAACTACCCTCTAAAATATATGACCAGGTAATCATTAGAAAGGAGTTAGTCGTGAAATCGGGACATAGCCTACTGTCTAACATATCTGACCAGGTAATCATCAGAAAGGAATAAGTCGTGATATCGGGACATAACATGCCGTCTAACATTTCTGACCAAGTAATCATCTTAAAGTTATAATTCGTGATATCGGGACATAGCCTACTGTCTAACATATCTGACCAGGTAATCATCAGAAAGGAATAAGTCGTAATGCCCTTCCAGACGTGAAAACAATTTTGTCGTAATACCAAGTAATATAACAGCTGATGTCGAGATTTCGGGACATAATTTATCATATTACATGTCTGACCAGTAATCATCAGAAAGGAATTAGTTGTGATATCGGGACATAGCCTACTACCTAACATATCTGACCAGGTAATCATCAGAAAGGAATTAGTCGTCATATCGGGCCACAACCTACCGTTCAACATATCTACCAAATAATCATCTGAAAGGAATTTGTCGTTATATCGAGACATAACCTACCGTTCAACATATCTACCAAGTAATCATCAGAAAGGAATTAGTCGTAATAACGGGACAAAACCTACTGTCTAATATATCTGACCAGGTAATCATCAGAAACGAAGTGGTCGTGATATCGGGAAATAACCTACCGTCTTACATATTTGACCAGGTAATCATCAGAAAAGAATGACAAGTCATACACATACTCACATGCTACTCTGTTAGACGCTTTGAAGTGTTACTGATTGCTGAAATTGAAGATAATACCGAAGTGTAAAACAAAATCGGAAATCAAAATCAAATTGATGACTAAAAGTAACATGTTACCAACAGTCGACTTACCAGTGGGGACACTGTATTGTATAATCACTTTATTGAAATATCCTTATGCTGTATGTGTTACAATTTCAGTACCTGTGTTATATAAACGGGCAGACTTTTAATGTTAGCACTGTGAATTCAACGTCAATCACGTGTTTGGAAGTAAAGGTAAGTTGTGCCTGAATAATATTGGTAATAGTGATTTCATGCATCTAGATTATAAACTGTATACGATGCAATATTTAAGACACAAATTAATTGATTCAGGATATGTAATATGCATAAAGATTATATTCTATATAGTACTATGCATTGGATACTGTTTACATGCGTTTTATACATTATATGTAATGAATGATACAGAACATGTAATACAATACATGTGGTAAAGTATGTTTGATACGTTGTATCATAAAGATATTGATAAAGTTATATAATAAAGGTAATGTATAAGTATCATTGATAAAGTGTATGTTGTTAGGTGTAACATTGATATACTTTCTCGTTACAGATTTACTATTCTAGGCAGACGCAGAAAGAGGATGTTCCCGTTAACATACATTATAGGGGCGTGCTGATAGATAGCCATGGGAATGTTACAGCCACAGGTAATATAGATTAAATACAATTGTTCTGTTTCAATACGATTTAGAAATGAATCAATCAAATGCCATAAGAGAATATAATAAGGATGGATGAATTACTTACGTATCACATATTAAGATACTTTGTACTTTCATGCATTGTGTAACGTCTATGTACAAAGTAGCATGGCTATACGGAACTACATATGTACAATGTATTATTGATATACGGAACAATGTACACTATCACGACTCTTTTGTTATTTCAATGATTTTAACCCTGTGTGTTGTTCTCGTGTAAATTTACAGTACACCTGTGTTATGAGAAGTTCTTTTACACAACCATTAATATTTTTCTATACGACGTTTCGATGACTAGTACGATATGTACAATGCCACCTTCATAAGACAAATGACCAGTGAAGCGTATGCACACAAAGGTGTAAATTGTGTACGAGTTGTCCATAAAATCGATGTCGATTTCGGCTACGCTGGAAACTCAAAGACTCTCGCACATCTATGACCAAGTGTTAACAAAGCGTAGCTTAATTGAGTCATTTCGGTACATATATGTAAAAGTGGAGATAATTTGGTGAATCTTACTTTATGCGGTTATGACTGACAGATCACCACGCCGAGTCCTCCATCTTGTTTAATTTGATACTTTCGTAATGAGTTATTTACGACACTCGGAACACCTCGGTTTGTTTCCACGTTGTCAGTGTCCCGATATTTCGCGGGAATTATGCACGTGCAGTTTGCCGTATTTCGGCTATATAAGCCGGTAGTTTTGTAGTGTCAGGCAGTCAGTATAAAAGTCTTGACAAGACTGGTTTGGCTCTCTTTCTCTTCGTAGGATTAGCTGTAGGTAGTCATGTAGGGTCTCTCAGCAGTATGTTTATGTTTTTTTTATAGGAATAGATAGTCACAGTCGTAGGTTTCTCTTTAGTTATGTAGTATTTATGTAGGGGTTTTAGCGTAGGTATTTTTAACGTTCCGTCGTCTATTTTATAGGATTAGGGCCATGTAGCCATTAGCTTACTGATACTGTGCTAGGCATTGTTTTACACTCTGTAAACGTCGTGTTGTTATAGTGTACAATTTGTATGTGAGTTAGAGTGAGTGACAAAGTTGTATTTTACAGTCGCAACGTATGTAGTGTAGAGATATATATCACACTACATTTATCTACAGTTACCCTAATCACAATTATCGCAACACTTCTATTTTTTATTCAACATTTATTCACGATTCTCACAGTGCATTAATTCAACTCACATTTCTTTTAACTAAGACTCATATTACATTTATTTATTATTCTCACACTACAATAATATGTAACTCTCACCTTACATTTAGCTATCATTCTCACATTGTATTTTACATATGTATCGATGACTTACATTACATTTATTGAATTTTTCCACATTAAGATATATCTATAACTCTCCCATTACATTTTTCTATCATTTTCACAGAATCTTTATCTTTTATTCTCACATTAAATGTATTATGCTCATTCTCACCTTACAAATATTTATCATTCTCATTCTCTCATTACATTCATCTTTGATTACACATATCAATTATATATTACCACATTACATTTATTAATCTCACATTACGTTCGTCTTGGGCGCTCATATATGATCAAATGCAATCAAACTACGCTAAGTAAGAGTATCTCGCATTTTGGTACTTAATCTGATAAATTTTGCTAAATTGAACAAATTTAAACATACTTGGGTTCTTGGTATAATATTTCTTAATAAACTGGTTTCTTCGATTTTTAAAACAATTACATATCAATATAAAATGATACTAATCTTCAATGTCTTCTCTATCGCACGATGTACAAATTATACGACATCTTTCGATATTATTAAAACGACCTACCTCTGTATTCAACTTATGTGATGACATGCGAATTTTCGATATTTCTTTCAAATACTGACTACCTATAGGTTTCGTTAAATATTCTTGTAAACAAAAACCATCGTTGATATGTACATATAAGGAACATTTTGTGGATGAGATTTTCTTTTCTCTACAATCTTGTAGAAATATATCATACATCCTTTGTTAATAACATCAATACCTTTATCAACCATGTTGCCATAGTGCAACATATACCCTAGCCCCATTCTATTTAACTCATCTCTTACACTTTCGGTCA
>JAULCA010159060.1:0-14944 GCA_032360845.1 Crassadoma gigantea | reverse complement strand
TGATATAAAAACTTGGCCTTATATACCTGTGTTAATTGTGTCTGTTACGCTTTGTGTGTAAATATCACCCCCGCCCCCGCCCCTTGTTAAGTGATGCGTTGGTTACTGTTTGATACTTATATAACCATGTTTATCTTGTTGAAATATAGCAACCACTTTATCGGGCTTGTTCTGTTGGCGTAATTTGTATCGGTAAAGTATGAACTTGTCATCAAATGTATTATTCATCATGTAAAATGTTCCACACCATATTCAAAACGTTGTATCAGTCACTATTTTTGTCTGTTCTTGTCAACTTTTTAAATTGTCAGATCTTTATTTTAAAGGGTCCTTAACAAAAATATGTTTATGCTATTTGTCTTTATTATATGCAACCACAATTTCCCTTTACAAGATGACTAGCTGACCTTAACTGGAAATACTAGAATGGCGTCGGGTTCTAACAAAGATAAAGGTAAGGATTCCGGTGTCCTTTCTTATTTTTTGTTTTCATATATATATATGTACATGTAGTAGTGATCACAAGTACAAAGTTGCTAAATAAGTACTTGGCACAATATTATCAGTGTAAGTTATCAATATATTCACATTATATTCCGTGTAAATGTTCACATCAATATCAATATGGTTGCTAGACATATATATAGTTACGTCGCAATAACAGAAAAGAAACCCAACAGCTCGGTGTACAGAACAATTTAATGCTTTTTGCAAAACTATACAAGTTACAATACTATTAATGCAAATAAAGTAGTGTACAACATAAACATATCTACTGTTCTGACGTCGGCTGTCCGTAATTGTTATCACATATATATCCCAAAAAACGTTTACAATCCCAGGCACTGATGTTGAAATGTAAAAGCACAATACACTCTAGATCTCAAGCAGTGATGTTTACACACAGTTACAATTTTAAACCAGTTCTAACTCTACCATGGATCAGTGCATGCATATATATACACCTTATTATCAATTTCCAGAATAAACTACACATTTCCATTCCAGAAGCATCTTAACAATTATGGTAAGTTCAGGGCAAAATTAAACAAATAGATTCTGGGAATCCACATAATCGTTTCACATTATTGACTAACAACATTTCTGACCGTCCATGTTATTCTATGACTTTCTATGACTTCCCAGAATGATCTATTCACAACATACAAGCAAAGTTTTGATTTCTACTACATTAAATCATCTTGACCAAAGGAGAAACCACAGTAAACATTAGAAACTTCCAGAACAATTTTATACACTGATATATATATACAAATAAGATACCCATAACAATATATACATATAGATAAGCTACTGTCAATACATTATTTTCAGTGTAACTAAACACATCAATATCAACATGATTGCTATAGACATAAATATACATGTAGATTACTGTAAATACATTATTTGCAGTGTAAATGTTCACATCAATATCAACATGATTGCTAGACATATATATACATGTAGATTACTGTCAAAACATTATTTTCAGTGTAAATGTTTACATCAATATCAACATGATTGCTAGACATATATATACATGTAGATTACTGTCAATACACTAGATTCGGTGTAAATGTTCACATCAATATCCAATATGATTGCCTGCAGGCATACATGTAGATTATTATGAGAACATTGGGGTTTTTTTACCATCTGAAACTTTGTCAGAGTATAAATAGGTATTATCCTTTAGTTTTGCATTTGCATTATAATTGAAACATATCATTCGTGTATCAGTGATGAAACATTAAATCATGATGTAGGTTAAAAACCAAACATCATCACAGAATCACAAACGACTTTATAGTCAATTGTTACTCTGTGTGTCTCTTTCTAGTGTTGATGTTAGTTTTCTCCGTTATCATTTTATGTTTCCCAATTATTTAACTGATATTTTCTCCAACATTAAATCTTATCCTTCTCTTTGTTTCTTTGCTGAGTCCGTACACATTTCCATAACAGAACAATATTCAATTCCATCATGTTCACCGACATGATCCATAAGTTCTTTGTTAGGCCTAGTAATGTAATTATTTACTAATAGCCTTGAACGGCGCATGTCCTTCTCAAGTCATGACTTTATGTCATTGTTGAAAAATTTCACAATCACAGGTCTAGGTGATGTCTTACTCGGTAGTCGGTTGACTGTTACCACAACATAGTAACCGTCCAGTCTTACTCCTGTAAGCTGGTGGATCCTATCCGGGAGTACCTCCCTCAGGTTTTCATTCCTCTTTTCCTCTAGCACATTGATTCGCACATTGTACTTTCTAGAATACTGCTCATTCCTGTTTGCATATTGTGTAGCCTGGTTTATCTTCCTCTGTTGATACAACAGTAAACCCTCTCTAGAATTTTTGAAATATGGCAACATATTTTAATCAGGAAATATGTAAGCTTGGATACGAATCGTGTTTATATTTACAGGTAAAAAATGCAAATGTATCAAACACGATGACTATTGAACAACTGCGTAACGTTACACGATCCGTTAACTGTAGGAACATGTAATATTGGATAGAGCATAATGTTTGACATTGTAACCATGACCTGGCCATGTTGATGAATGATACCACTATATCAGGCTTGTTCTGTTGGCGTAAATAGTATTTGTAAATATGGACTTATCATCGACAGTATCATTCCTTATGTAAAATGTTCCAAACAGCATCCAAAACGTTGTATCAGTCAACATTCTTGTCTGTACTGCTCAACTGTTTAAACTGTCAGATCTATATTCTAAAGGGTCCTTAACAAAGATATGATTCATTCCATTTATCTTTATTTCCCTTTTCCAGATGACGACCTGACGGTTACTTGAAGGACCAGAATTGTGTCAGGTTCAAGAAAAGACAAAGGTAACGAATACGACGTCCTTTCTTGTTTTTCATTGCTGCTAGCTGCAGTATATTATAAAAGACCTTTTCAGCATAAATCGATATCCAGTTATAATGTTACATGAATACCTGCTTGTTACTGATGTGGCAGTATCAGAAGAAAACTGCCAACAATCAACACTTGGTACAATACACTTCGTTTTTTTAATAAAGATCACTTTGATACATTCGTAAACAAACAAAGTCGTAACATTTCAACCAAATTTATGTTTGACTATTGTCGTCCTAACGTATTATTCATCAAAGAACTTGGAGAGCACACGTTACTCAAAAATCTTCATTTATGATTATCACATCATCGCCTCAAGTCGAATGGATTGAATCAGGTTAAGATCAATTCTCAAACAAAATGTAGAATTTTGGTTGACAATTAACTGGATGACAAGCAGCAAAATGAAAAAAAAACTTTGCTTGGCTCCTTATTTGTATATACAAGATTACATAGTATAAAATTTTATTTATTGATATTAAACCTTCATCATTCTATAAGCACGGATCTTTTCTGTTCTGTCTACATGTTGGGTTTTCAAAGATATGTTTAATAGTCCATTAAAAATCGGATGATTCATACCATCTTGTTTACTTTGTTTTCCAGATGGAAAATACAAAAGGAAAAACCAAGAAAGCGTCGGATCTACACGACGATAGGGGTAAGTACTGCGTCCTCCTTTTGTTATTTCGTTGGTACTAGCTGTAATATGTTACACATAATTTTCTCAGCAGAGAATGATGTAAAAGGTGTAAGGTTGCGCTGTTACCTACTGATGTTGCGTCACTAGCAGAAAACCGTCACTAATCAGCACTTGATACTCCGCGTGCTTTGGATCATATTACTTTATTGTTGTGCATAATAACGGGGTTTTTAAATGAAAATCACGTTGACTACATATTCTGTAAACGAAAACTGCCGTAACACTTGAACTAAATATATGTATGACTATTGTCGACTAACGTAGATTTATAAAAGAACTTGAAGGGCTCTCCATAAACATATAACTCCAATTATGTCTTTCACGTCATCGCTTTAGAGTAGCTTATGTTAGCTAAATAGGGCGCTATATCAAATGTTGTATATTATTTTATTTATCGGTGAATGGATAGTGCAAATATAAACAAGAAAAATATACACCAATGGAATTACAGAATTACACCTTAAACACAAATAAAATTGAAAAAGCGGAAAAAAGTAATAAAGCGAAAATAAATCAATATCCATTCTCGACCAAACTAGATTACAAGCAGCACTATGTAAACAAAGTGAGAAAACACTTAGCTTCCTATTTACATCAAGTATGAAAACATCAACTGTTTTACTACCGGACTTAATTTGTTAAAACAAATTTATATGTCAATCGCTTACTAAAGTAAAGTACACACACTTGTACAAAGGTTTCTGTCACACAAGTTAAAACAAAATAATAAGACTCCATTTATACAAGGATGGAGATCAACTTGCGCCTCATTTATTTAACATAAATGACGGCATAAAAAAACACACATAAAATGAAATATTAAAAACTTTTATCAATTAGAAATGGACAATAATTTTTTATTAAACAAAAATGAAGGAATCGGTGGAAGGTGGCTTGTGAAGAATATCAAAACTACTAGCTGCCACTGAAACTTGTGTCGGATTTTTTTTCTGTAAACAAACTGGCTGTGCATGCGTGTAACATCACAAAATAGTTGTGGATGTATGCCAGTGCGAGTTACCTCTCTTGTTCCATACAGTAAAGCGAACTAAAACTGATCAGCGCTAAAAACATGTATGTTAATAATATAAATTAGCCTTTATATTGTACAACCATTCGTAGAGAAGTACATTGACATTGATAATATTTCATTTTGGATTGAATCGATGAATAGTTTATTTAATAATGGATATGTCAAATATGCCGATTAAAGGAGCGAAAACTAATATAAATTATGATTTATCTGAAGATGATGACTTTAATATTGTTGATATTTATATATGCTTTGTTATGTCTGGATATAACAGCAGAACGTAAACAACAGCTTTAACGAATAATTGTGTTAAATGCCAAATGATCAACAATTTCATAATGCTTTGTTTTGCAAACAAACACTTTTGAAAACATTTAAATCGGTAACATCCTCCACAACCTGTCCCGATTAAAACCCCCCATCTGGATGAGTGATTGGAATATATCAAATAAGACTATGGCATTTATACAGGCTTCAACACGCACCTTATTTAAATGTTGAAATTACTGAGAACATCTATACCATCAACAACATTTCCCCATTGCAAGCACTCATCTAGATCTTTGATATGAAAACATTATCAGATTTATATTATACAACAATTCGTAGTGAAAAAAACCCATTGAATTCAAATATTTCAAATAGGATTGACTCGATTATAATTTCTTTTAATGATGGAAGTGTCAAATGTAATGCCGCTTGAATGAGCGGTAACTGATGTCAAGGATGATTTATCTGAAAATAATGACTGGATTCCTATTGCTTTTTATATCTGCCTAGTTATGATTTGATATAACAACAGGCATAAGTAACAGTTTTTTTTTCAATACGAATTTTTGTGTGTTAAATGACTGATGTCTTTTTTCAAATATGTTCATAATATTTTATTTTGCAAACAAACACTCTTTTTCTCACATTTTGAAAGTACTTTAATCGGTTACATTGTTCGCAATCTGTCCCAATTTTAACAATCCATCTGGAATAATGATTTGAATATATCAAATACGATTACATAATATCAATTACACGGCAAAGTGCGGCGATATCGAAAGTGACCTAGGTCAAGGAGTATATATTTTGTTCTACATTTAGACATTTATAACATTTTAACATTGAACAATATTTGAAGAAGTTAACTTATTGTGTTTTCGATAGTTTCGTGACAGTGGTTATTTCGATTTGCCATAGCATTAAAAACGAAAAATAATGATTTATTTTGTACAATTATCTCGTGTATCTTGACTTACTTTATGCAATACAAAATGTACCCAGTTTAGTAAACATTTACAGAACATCCAATTATTAAAAGACAATGTAATGGCGGTTGAAAAAACGATAACTTATGTTAAGGATGATTTATCTGAAGATAGTGATTTCATTTCTCTTTTTTTCAAAAATCCTTCCTGGTTACGACTGGACATAACAACATATCGTAAGTAACAGTTTTCTTTCCAATAAGAATGTTTGTGTTTAATGCCTGATGTCTTTGTTCAGATAAGTTTATAATGTTTAACACTCTTTTCTCACATCAAAAAGTACTTATATCGGTTACATCATTGACAACCTGTCCCGATTATAACCACCAATCTGGATCCTTCACGGCATGTCTTCTTTGTTATAAACATCCGCATGGAAAAGGCAATCAATTTTAAATAATAACCTATTCCATGTGTTTGTGTTATTTTGCTACATAGATAAAAAAATAACTTTCTACCTCACCGATATGCTCATAGACAGATTCATCCTTTATCTTTGGTTTCAACTGATTGTATTGATAAAGCTCATGCATTATTTATTGAAACATCTGTAAATTCAACCTACATTGTCGCAATAATTGACTTGATTTAACAATGAGTTTTTTAAATGTATTGTCGATTATAAGTGAAATCATTAAATTCAATGCAGATTTACCAGGTGATGATTAATTTTCTCCTGTTCTTTTTCATACCCGTCTTAATATAACTAGACAAATGTTTTATGGGGTCTGCTGATGGTCAGATGGGTACCTGTATACTCAGTGTTGCGAATGTTTTTAACTTTAGTATTCTATTTTTAGGGTTAAACTTATATCTCGCAATGACTATGTGCCGTGTTTGTTATGCAAAGACCTGTCAAGACCAAAAGTTTCGTTTGTTTATACGGTTTAACGTCCTATCAACAACTACGGTCATTTAAGGACGCGCCTTTGTTCGTGTATTTGCCTCCTTTTGATAGCGCAGATCAGAAATCGACTTTTAAGTGCAATTTCACTGAAATACCATGCCGATGGCACCCAGCACAGAATCCCCCAGTCCACATTATACCGACAATGTGTATCCAAAGTGGTAGTCATAACCCTGAACGCTGAACCTTAAGCAGGGAATAACAACTATTTTTTTTAAGGACCGGCCTGGGAACAGAACCGATTATCTTCCACACTTTGGCGAACGTTCTATATCAAAGCCAACGGTGAGGTATTGCTACACAAGGCGTTAAGGGAAAATAGTAATTGGAAGTAGTAAGAAATAAAAACATTCCAATTTTTTCAAGGAGTGCATCAGATTTAATTTGGACCTTTTTGTGTCTCCAATTAGAGGACACAAAAGTAAATCCCAATTCCACAAGGGTTTCCAACATTCAGCGCTTCTTACGATACATGAGGTGGGTAAAATCAGGTTGTTATCTTTGCCACAAAATGTGAGCTACTGAAAGAACCGTACGACAGAATAATGTTACGTAAGCTTGTGTAAGTTCGCATAACTGTCTTATATGAATTTATATGCACCCAATGACCAGACCTGAATGCACATAATACTTGTTTGATGTAAAACGCACGTTAAAATTTGTACTGTATTTATGAAATACTCCAGCATAAATCATATAGCTACATGAACCAGGCGTCCTGTGTCAGTGAGATTCATTGTAAAACAAATATACAGTTCCCAATCGACTGTCTTATCCTTAAAGCTTGTCCACGTTTAGTGGGCGGCAACTCGATTCAAAGCGACTTAGGTCACCAATGGCCGTAATTCATTTCGCCTTAGCGACGCCTGTCGTCCGCCTATCGTTTCGACTACTTCATCGCCTCGTAACTTCACAAGAATGTCACCATATCTGTAGTAGATATTCCAACCCATCAATTTGTTTGCCTCTAAATCTAAATGCTGGCTCTCTGCAATATTTGAAAATATATATGGTATTGTTTATGTTGCTTACGTTGATACCAACCCGTATAACACAATGTCGTATACACATATAGTGTAATCCGTTTTGTGTTGAACTTTTTTACGGTATCATATTTGGGTAAATATAATTATTTGACCAATCGGTTTAATAAACCATGCTGATATATTTAATAGCTTTTGCAAGTTAATTTGTAAACATACTTTGCGTTTAGCCTTTGACAGGCCTGTAAGTGAATGTAAGGAAATATCAATCTTGGTAGAAATTGGGCTTATCATTAATTTGCAAGATAAGCGGAACGATTTTGACTTGTCGATCATGAATGCTCCCTTTCTCGAAAAAAAACTTCCCCGCCTTCCCAACCTATGGAGATTATAAGATGTAGTTGATTTCGTGTTCAAGAGCTTGCTCCGAATATCATCACCTCTGTGATAGGAGTCGACTGCCGACGGACAACCTAGCAATAAATGGATTCAAATGTTGCGTGCTTATAAAAACTATGAGGATATTTTATGTTTGTAAGCATGATCCCATAGGGAAATATGCAGTTTCTTAGTAAGATCGTCCTTTGCCGATATTTTGTCCTAGTTAACCCGCGTTCAAATTACAGTTTTTATGACACTTTGGTATTCTCGTCTTGTTTTTGTCTTTACTTTAACTCTCGGTATCCAACTTGCCTAACTGATAACTATCTCAAACTATAATCGCTACATCGTCCACCACCTATTATAAAAGATATTGTATCCATATTAAAAGAGGCATGCATCCTTAAGTTTCAGCCCTGTAGCATCTGTTAATTATATCCTACGCAACAAAGTAAGGAGGTATACTGGGAGTACACTGTTCGTCCGTCTGTCTGTCTTTAGAGAAAACTTTGTATCTGTACCTCCTACTCATCCTAGGATTAAACATGGGTTTTGATGAAAATTAATACTCAAGTTATACCTCAAATAAACTTAGGTCTCGCAATTATGTTCCATCAATATTTATCATGGTTTTGGCCCTTGACTTCGGTAGATGGTGTATTTCGTTACTGAAATGGCTTATTATCTCGAAAACGATAGATATTTTGTATACCCGTATACATAGGAATATTGTAGCCATACTTGAAAGCTACTCTTCTGACAAACTGCTGAGGTCATGGGGTCAAAGTTCAAAGGTCGCGTTGAATAACGTCCGTTCAATCGTTAAATATCTAGGTAACGGTAGGAATATTGAATACACAAATACATTCAAATATTGTAGGAATTAATGCAGTCTACTCTCATAAGAAAACTCTGAGGTCATAGGGTCAAAGGTCACGAATGTATAACGTTCGTTACTGAAATGGCTTAATACATGTATCTCGGAAACGGAAGGTATTTTGCAACCACATAAACATTGGCATATTGAAGGGATTAATGAAAACTACTCCACTGACCCCAATTACTGAGGTGTTGAAGTCAAAGGTCACGAATGAATTACGCTACTGAAATGGCTAAGCATCTTGGAAAAGGTAGGCTCTTTGTATACACATAAACAAAGAAATATTGTAGGCATTGTAAGACCGTTTCGTCAGATGTCAAAGGTAAAAAAAAATTAATATACTGAATTGGTTCATTATATTGGAAAGAGTAGGTATTTTATAAACACATAAACATAAAATTATCGTGGCCAATTATTTAGGCTATATTGTGACAAACTTCTAATGTCATGAGGTCAAAGGTCACAGATGCATTATAATACTGAAATGGCAAACTATCGCAGAAATGGTAGGTATTTTGAATCCACATACTTTGCAGTACATGTAGCATTGAGACAAGCTACAATGTGACAAAATTCCGACGACACTGAGTCAAAGGTCATAGTAGTGGTGTTTTTCATATGTCTGTAGGTATGCCATCCGAGGTTAGACTTTTTATGGCCCTTGGTCTTTCTATATATTTTTTCTAGTGTATTTAGCCTCACCTCTACATGGGCAGAAAGCAGCGGAATGCAGTCATTAGGCGACAGTTTTAGTTGTACCTATCTGGTAGGGAAACAAAACATATATTGACAAATGTCACCTGCCTAAAGCTGATTTTCTCTCATAACCACTAACGGTTTTCTAAGTCACGAGTAGTTGAGTAAAACCAGTGGGTCGTACTCTGGACGTCATTATTTTGATCAATGTTTTAATCATGACATCAAGTAACTGCTCGACGTCATCTTTCGTACTGATGGCATGATGTCATGATTCAAGGTAATTTCATGTGAAGCAGACAAAATGTATTTCGAAGAGAGATATTTGGTTTTCAAGACATAATATGGACGTTTTAGGAGAAAAGATTCCTTACACTTTTGACTGCTGGTTACCACATTTACCTATCTACAACTAATTATTATTTTTAGCTCACCTTTAGCTCTTTTCTTTTAAAACCAAACTCTACTAGGCCTGATTGGCTTAAAAAAACAAATTTGGTCTGGAGCATTCCTGGGCCAAGGTCATTTAATTTTGTAAAAACGGTTCGTGTGCCCTCCAGGGCCAGAGGAGCGTGGCCCAAAAGGGGAAATAGAGGTAAACAAATTAAAAACTTCTCTTCGACCGTAGGGATTAAGGGATTTTATCCTGATTTAGCCTGCAGCATCCTTAGGTCAAGGGAACTCAATTATGTATAAACGGTGAGTTTGGCTTCCCTGGGGTCAGAGAACGGAGGCCCTTATAGGGGAAATAGAGGTAAAACCTTTAAAATCCTTCTTCCAAGATAGGCATTAAGGGATTTTATACTAACCAATTCTGGAGCATCCTTTAGCCAAGGGGTCTCAATTTTGTATAAACATTGAGTGTTGCCCATTCATGGACAGAGGAGCGGGATGCAATAGGGAAAATAGAGGTGAAACCTTTAAAATTCTCTTTCTACCATAGGGGTTAAGGGATTTCATTCGTATCTGGTCTGGACAAAATGGACTTATTATACTTATTATGGTATGGGGTTGTCCTTCCGTCCGTCCAGCAATCTCCTCCTACATTTTTCGACCGATCTCATTGAAATTTGATATATAATTATATAATCATGATATTATGTTGTGTCTCCCTGAAAAGAATTTTGTTTCGACAATTTCTGCAAAAAGTCATTGCCCTTTGTTTATTTCAGTATTTTATTCTTGTCGGGCAATCCCTTCCTACGTTTTGCAACGGATCTCTTTGAAATTTGGTACACATTATACTCATGATATGGTGTCGTGTCTCCCTGAAAAGAATTTTGATTCGACAATTTCTGCAAAAAGTCATTGCCCTTTGTTTATTTCAGTATTTGATTCTTGTTCGGCAATCCCTTCCTACGTTTTGCAATGGATTTCGTTGAAACTTGGTATACATTATAATCCTGATATGAACTTTTGTCTCCCTGAAAAGAATTTTGATTGGACAAATTTTGCAAAAAGTATATAACACTATATTGCACTTGACGGGCGTTTATTGCTCCGCCCCGCGGTACACTTGGTTTTTAAAAGCAGTGAGTGGGCCCCAACTCCCCTCCCGGGGGTAGAGGGACAGGGCCTTATTGGGAAAACATAGCAAATTCCTCAAAATCCTTCAATACCAAATTTGGTATGAATCACCCTTGGGTTAAATTTATATAAAATATTGGTCTGATCCCCGGGGCCTAAAGGGTGGGGCTTAAAAAGGGTAAGCATAGCCAATTCTACCAAATCCTTCTTCTTCTGTAGGAATGACAGTCTTTTGTTCAGTTGCATATAAATATAACCCCTGACAAACCATGTAATACAATACCAGCAACATTTGGCGTTTTCACCTTAATTTTGCTATCATTTCAAGGTGAGTGATACAGTCCCTTCAAGCCTCTTGTTTTAAATTGTAGAATAAATTTTCCCGTGATAAATATATCAACAAACCATCACTAGTTGGGAACTTCGTTATAACTCACTATAAACTAAACTTAGCCATGCTGAAAAGAAAGAAAACCCCTTTGACGACATGTTAAATCCTAAAAGTGTAAGAAATGTTTTAATTATACTTAAAAATCTGAATTCTCAGATTTGCCTACTGCCAGAGTACATGAAAAAAAATTATACTGCCGTATTGGGAGAACAAGTGAAGTTGGAGTGTATTATATCTGCAACTACGGGGATTACAGTATCCTGGCAACGTATTTCACCTGAGGGGCATACTGTAACACTGGCTTTTGATGAGATATAATATACAGGATCAAAACCGAATGACCCACACTTATAAATCAATGACATCAAGAAAAATGACGAAGGCAACTATGTATGTACTATTTCAAACATGTATGGGGAAGGACAGAGTGCACCAACTAAGCTGAAAGTAAAAGGAGGTAAAAACGTAAATTTGACATTTTATCCTTTTCACGACAAATACGTAATAAAGTGTTAAAAATTGTAGCTATACTTTTTCGAATAATTTCCCAAAAGTTGTCTGTTATTCTCATACACAAAGAACTCATGAAGAAGAACCATAAAATATTAGCATATTTCAACTGTCAATATAAGTTCCAAAACAAAAACACAATATGCCACTGACACTTTGTTATGTGTCATGATAAATGTATTAAAGTTATATGCATTGGTTTAAATTAACCTTAGGTCCTCCAACGCTGAATATGAGGCCAAAAACACATTATAAAACTGAAGGAGACATTGCTATTTTAAAGTGCAATGTCATTGCGGAACCACCAGCAACCAATCTCACATGGACCAAAGAAGAAAATGGATGGGAACGTGAAATAATAATTGACAATGATAAATACCTCGGCGGTTTGCTAAAATCGCCTTCGCTGGTAATAGCAGAAACGGAAATAAGACAATATGGTTAATACGAATTAGTGATCAAGTTTCCTAAATCATATTTTCAAGTATTCTCCTCTGATTACCATGCACTAGAGCATCCGTTGGTGTAAAAAAAGAAAACCACAAGGCAAAAGTTGTATTAAATATCATGTTACTTCACATTAAAAAAGAGGGAAAAAACCAGAAACTAAGGAGACGTACAACATACAAATAGCTAAGCATTAAAGACACGAAGACCTTGTAAATGCCACAAGTACGTTATCTCACCTTAAAAATGAACAACATTTTTTTAATTACAATTGACACGTTATTCATCTTTTCCTATTTAATCCTAATTATTGCACCATATATGGTTAATGCAAAATACATGTTTTACAGTATCAAAGTATAATCTGTTTCCAATAATAAATAATGGAAACTAATGTTTTTTTTCTTTCATGTCAAGTCGAAACCACTCAAAATGAAGACATTGAAGAACGTGTTCGACTCACACATGCAAAAATGGTGAACGCTTTATCTAAAAATATTTACCCAGAAGCAAAGCATTGGGCAAGCTTCATAGAATTAATGAAAGCGTATGTGCCAAATTCACATCTTGGAAAGAATCTAGCAGACAACGTATCTTGTCTACAACAAATGAGCCATATTTCTTACGGCGAATATAACAAGTTATACGAAATTGTTAACGAAATAGATCCACAGGCCTCGGGCGTCATCAAAAAGGCAGAAGCTGATATAAAAACAATTAGAACGGGAGGTAAGCGTACTGTATATTGTACTGAAATATCACCATGCATTTTTTTTTAATTATTTACATTCAGGCAATGCCGAATGTATTCATTGTAAATTGTCATAATTAATTTTCATTTAAGACAAATGTCATTAGATAAATTTGTTCAAATTGATGCGTAAAGAAACGACTGCTGAACTAGAATGTACCTTTGAGGGTAGTTACATTCAACACTTACCCCAAAAGAGTACCTGTCAAAACAAACAGCAGTACCTTGAAGTCAAAGGCAGAATTACAGGGGTCGGGAGTCAAGGTAATATGAACGTCAATATGAAAAAAGTTTGTCCGGACATCTTCTAAAATAATGTAACAATTTTAACGCAAGTTTGCAGCTATGATAACTTCAACCTGAGATTGTGTACCAATGTATTATTTTTTTTCGTTCTGATCCTTGTTTTACAAAGTTATGGTCCTTGGCTGAAAAATCTTTGTTCAGACATGCATACAACTCCTCAAAAACTATTACGCCAATTTCAACGGAAGTTATCAGTATGGTAGCTGTCCCCTGATATGTGCATCCAAGTAGTTCGTTTTCATTCAGACCCTTAAAAAAGGAGTTATGGTCCTTTATTGAAAAAAAACGTTGTCTGCCTCATAAACTACTCGACCGATTTCTACCCCTTGATGCCGTGCACCAGGGAGGTATTTTTTTCACATCGACCATTCTTAAGGAGTTATGGCCCTTTGTTAAAAATCTTTGTCTTCACAACTCTTCCTTTACTACTAGGATGATTTCAGCAATCTACGCTGACAAGGTTTGGTATGCAAGAATGGTTTACTGATTGGAGACTATGGATTGCTTTGCAATGCTTTGTCTTTGTTATACTTTAGATTACATTTCTGGTTTTTATCGGAGCGGATGGTATAAGGTATAAGTAAACACTTGGCTTACATCTTATCTTATAATTTTATTTTGACTATTTTCCATCCATTCAATAGAATATGAAAGAATATTTCTTTGGTTTATATCGTTAACTCTAAACAAATATGCAATGAAAGATAGTTTTGTCTGACTGCCCAAACAAACATTTTAATTTAGCAAAACTGAAATCCATCCACATGAGTAACCTAATTACTAAATATCAAGGCACAAGGACTCTTGGTTATGAAGAAACACAAGTTAAAGGAAAAGTGGAAAGATTTTTTTAATTTTTTTTTCTATCAAAAGTGCTCTATGGCAAATTTACCGGTTGTCTTTTTTTTTAATTCCTGATTTTGAAAGTATGAAAATCCTGTGTTATCCTTGTGTAAACCGCCTGATGTCTCTGTTTAAATAAGTTTATTAATGTTTGTTTCTCAAACAAACCTACGTTACTCACATATTCTTTAATTGGTAAAATCATTCGCAACCTTTTCGGGAAATATGGCAACATATCTTAATCAGGAAATGTGTAAGCTTGGATACGAATCGTGTTTATATTTACAGGTAAAATGTTCAAATGTATCAATCACGATGATCATTGAACAACTGCGTAACGTTACACAATCCGATAAATGTGGGAACATGTTATATCAGATAAAGCATAATGTTTGACATTGTAACCATGACCTCGCCATGTGTATGAATGGCACCACT
>JAULCA010158949.1:0-14945 GCA_032360845.1 Crassadoma gigantea | reverse complement strand
ATCTCTTGTTGATTATACAAGTGTACTTGCATCAATTGTCCGTCCTTAAATGACCATAGCTGTTGATAGGACATTAAACAATACTCTATTGAATGCATATTTTGACCTTTATTGTACGCTTCATGTTTTTAAGGACTTTTGCACTGTAATCGGGGGTAACGATTACATCGTCTTCTTGTTTAGTTTTTGAAACATCTGATACACAAAAATAAGACATTGGTGTGGTCACTACATAATGTTAAGTCTATGGCGAAAAAAACCCAACTCTTTATTATTTTGATAATTCATTTATTGAAATAGATTCATTGTTTGATATATGCAGCACTTTCGTTCAAACTGAAAAGAAATGACATCGAATAAGGGTCAGTTTGCTGACCTGACATTGAGCAAAGTCCAAATAAAATAGGATGTCTATAAATAAAATTGACCGTACCATGTCACTGTACCCATGGCCACAACAAACATTGTCCAATCTATCACAGGAGCATATCAGGTTTTATCAATATACCTCGTTGCCGTCATCACAGAAACTACACTGTAACCTTAGCAACATAATCATCGCCATGGTAACACAATAAATAACGTCATACAAATATATATCTATAAAAGATTTCCTTATTAAATTATTACTATCATACAAATATATTACAACTACACAGTCAAAACTGAATAAAAGAGCAGAATTAATTAACAAAAATTCTATGTATATTTTACCCATAATGCCTATCAGGGTTTTATTTGAGGGTACGAAATTTTGTGTAACGAAAGTTTGGATTCCAGCCAAAACACCGTTGATGAATATGCAAGCAGCAAGCGATTGTACGGTGAAATGGAGAACCCAAGGTATATAACTTATATATACTGAGGCATTCTGGGTAAGTTATACAATAGTGACGTTGATACATGTCCGTTTGGATCGTGTCTCCGGACCAGCATACCACGAAACAAGTTTACCATACAACACTTAAACCTGTATAAAGGAAAAAGAAAGTGCTGCAAATATCATTACATTGTAAAACAGTTAATTTCATTTGGATTTCAAATTCATTTCTGTGAGAAAATTTTAATTTGATCCAAGGCACCTTGTTAATAAAATATCATATTAATAATTTTCTAGACAAAAAAATCTTTATGAAACTTTGATTATTTCAGGACAGTAAAGAGAGTTTGATAGGTCTAAGTAGAAAAACGCTACATATGATAGATGTGTTTTTAAAATGCTCCTGTTCCGCAGATGATGAGGTCTGCAGAACATGTGATTTCCCCAAAGCAGTTCGACGCTTTGCAAGTAAATTCGCCATCGTCTTCATCCGACACGTTCCTGATGATTAAAGAACATTCTCCATTTTCACGATAAACAAATGAATGGCGATTGTCCTCGGCTATTTCAATGTCCTCTTGGAACCAATGAATGTCCGGATCCTGGTCACATGACACTGTGACATCAAATCGAACAATGTCTCCAGTGACCGCTTGGCAGTCAACCATTTCACGGACAAATCGCAAAGAATTGTTCTTGGACGTGTCGGCATCACTTTGAGCTGATAATGTCCTTGGTATGGATGATGTACTCTCTTTCTGAAGGTCGTTCTCATGACCTTGACCTTTGATACAGTTATTGCAGTAATCTGTATCAGGTGAAATGTCTTTATTTTCAGCAGGAGTGGGCTGTTGTTGTTTCTGATTGAACACATTGTTTGTAGTGATGGTATAACAAGTTGTTGTGGTGGGGATCGTCCATCCCTCTGTTTTGGCGGCAACCGTTGGATGGTCTGTCGCGGGTGTGTCCTCCATCTTGCTGGATGACCTTGACCTTGATGGCTGAGAAGAAAGGTCACTCTGAGAAGCAGTATCGGAGTCGCTAAAGACAGAACTCTCGCTATTGGTTCTATCGCCCTTCACCAGTTTCTGTAGGGAAGACATACGGCCCAGCGCCCGAATAGCTGTTCCCATTTTCTATACAAAGAAACAAGCAGACGACACATGAGAGCTAAGCAGTTGACACCAAACACCACAAATTAAGATAGAGGTAGCTCACTCGTAAGTCAGTTGATAATTAATTCCATGACTTTGTAAAAAACATTTTTCCTTCTTATTAAATTGTCAATTAAAGCCAATATTACATTCGTATGATGAGTCTGTCATCTTAAATTGCATTTATGATGACAGAATAATTTCCTGTGAAAATTATTATTATAAATTACAGCTATGTAGGCCATCAGACTATTTCAGAAACATCTGGTCAAATGTTTCGGTCTACTTTTGAGAAACTGAAGTCATATTTTAAGTATCGAACATGACTTCATGAACAAGCTGATGTAATCATTGCATAATGAAAGCAGTATGACAAGTATGATACAGGTATAGAATGTTATATCAAGTTCACATGTAAAAGCCCCGTAACCAGAAATACACATGTACAGTGGAATCTTGCAATCCTGTCATGCTGATATCAAATTATTATCATTCTTTATAAAGGAGTTTCGAACAGTAACCCAAGAGTCTAAGCTAATGATGTTCCATTTTGCACAGAAAGTTACCAGAGTGCTCTTAACTAATGAGGTTTTAAATAAACACAGGAACCAGATTGTCTGTCTAATAAATACAGAAGCCTGAGGTTTCATTGTGCAGAGAAACTGTTGTGTCCAGTCTAATATGGTTCCACTGTACACAGAAACCAAACTGTCTGAAATGATGAAATTTTCATTTTACGCAAAAACCGAAGTGTCCAGACTAATAGGGTTCTTCTGAATAAATAAACCAAAGTGTCCTGACAAATAAGGTTACACTGCACACAGCAACCGAAGTGTCCTGACAAATAAGGTTACACTGCACACAGCAACTGAAGTGTCCAGACAAATAAGGTTACACTGCACACAGCAACCAAAGTGTCCAGACAAATAAGGTTACACTGCACACAGCAACCGAAGTGTCCTGACAAATAAGGTTACACTGCACACAGCAACCAAAGTGTCCAGCAACTATACACAGAGGGCAAAATATCCAGACAAATACGGTCCTACTGTACACAAAAACCAAAGTGTCCAGACAAATACAGTTCCATTGTATTCAGAAACTTATGTTTTTACTTATGAGGTTCCACTATACATACATTTGTATGTAAATATGTGATGTCCTAGACATTATAAATATTTGCTCATAAAGAAACACTTAATAATGATGAATATTTCTCAACTTATAATGTATTGATTTTATTAAAATCCCACAGATTTTATAGTATAAATCTCATCTTCAATATAAAAAAAACATAATAACAACTGGTGAATTCCTTCCCTATTTAATTGAAAAAAAAAGTTATTTCTTGCTAGAGCTTACGTTTGAGGACTGTTTAATCCATCTTATTTTTTAATGTTAATTTCTCATCAAAATATAACCACAGAAAACAAAACAATGAGACTCAGAGAGGCAAGTGTGATGCAATTAATCAGATTCTGACTGGCCATTTTGACAATGACATCACAGATACTGGCAGAAGTATTTTCCCTGTGATAACATTCATCGAATGCTCTAGATGAGCCAGTAAAGAAGTGGTGCTTGATATATGGAAAGAAGAAAATAAAAAAAAACAAAGTTCTGGGTCAAAGAACAAAGGTCCAGAGCAAAGAACAAAGTTCAATGCCCCCAAAAAAAGTTTAAGGTCATAGAACAAGGTTCAAGGTCAAAGAACAAGTTCAAGGTCCTAGAATAAAGTTAAAGGTCATAGAACAAAGATCAAGATAAAAGAGTAAAAGCTCAGTATTGCTTAAACGTTGTTCATTATCAATAAAAAGAAAAATCAATGTTATTGTAATGTTGTTTTCTGCTTTTATGACGAAATATGATTGTTGCTTTGAAATATAACATTTTTTTTTCATATTTATAATTTCTGAAAAATAATGCTATCCACAAATTTTTGTTTGTTAAAAAATCATCACATCAAAAACACTCACATAATCAAATTTCAAAAATGATTTGAATATTAATGACAAATTGTGGAATAATCTCAAATTTAGCATGTTATCGCTAACTAGGATTTCCCGTTAGCCTAGAACTACACCATTGTGAAATCAAAGGAATCTAATGTTTACTCTGTCAACCAGAAGATGATGAAAGAGCAACGTTTTCTTTATTTTCTTATATAGAGACCAGATTAAAGCAGACGCCCTATGATCTTAGCTATTATGAGAACTTAAAACCTTAAAAAAAAAAAAAAAAATTGGTTTTAATTTTGGTTTGAGGGTCTTTGCTCTTATTTCTATTTCTCTGATATTCACAGATGAAATATCAGATTCCTTTGGTCTTTCCTCTTATTTCACAGATTAAATATCTGATTCCTTTGGATATATAATGACTAGACTATCCTTCCTTGGGTACAGGAGATTAATTTTCTATCAGCATGGTCAGAATATAGCCCCGACAGTCTATATAGCTATATACGTCTATTTAGAACAAAGTGAACTAATTAAGAAAAAACGATGTTCGATGTGATTAAACACATTACAACAGCATGCGTATAGCATAGTTGCACTTTCAAGCAGGGTCTGTATTCATGAAACTGTTCTAATGCTCAAGAATGTATTTTGTGCTCATCCATAATTTCTTGTTCTGTTTTTGAATTGATGATGATGTCTATTCTTGTCAATTTTTTTGGAAAAAAAATTGAAAAGACTTAGAGCAGAATACTGTTTTCAATGTTTATATTTGATTTTTAGATCGTTTGACATTATTTAAGTGAGTTACAAGAAAGTTGGTTTGGTTTGGTTTGTTTGTGTTTTACGTCCTATTAACAACTATCGTCATTTAAGGACATGCCAAGGTTTTGGTGGTGGAGGAAAGCCGGAGTTCCCGGGGAAAAACCACTGACTTTTGGCAAGTACCTGGCGACTGTGTGGCGGAGGGCTAGTGGTAGCAGAATGTCAGCTTGTGGTAGCAGAATGTTAGACACCTTAACCACTTGGCCATCACGACCTCTATAAGAAAGTTGGTTTGAGCACAAAATCCAAACTTTCACATCAGAACAGTTGCATTAAAATTGGCCCAGTTATTTAATATATGCCATGAATTAAGTAAGCTATGACAAAGCATCTTTTACACAATATATATAACAAAATTTGTTTCATTCCTTCCATCAGTTTATTTTCCTGTTTATGTATGCCATCAATTTTGTTGATGAGTTAATGAGAATTACGGAATTAAAAAAAATAATAATTTGACAAAATTTGTTTAATTCTTCCTCTCAATTTGTTCCCTATTAACGTGTATAGACTGTTTCTTGGCTTTTGACACTATATTACCGATAACATTGATAAATCTTTGATCTCCAGTGCCCATGGCTCTGCAAGTTTTAAGCTTTTTTTCCTCTTTCCAGTTTTGATATCAAGCTAGCTCACGCAAACACACTTACCTAGTCTGAATCGGACACATCAGACTATTCGCATACAACAGAAAAAACGCAGGTTATATCTGTACACTTAGTTTATATCTTTCATTTCATAGCATGAAAACTTTTACTGTGTACCATATTTGCTTATATTAGTGCCTCAGGGTCTAGAAATCTGAGAAAATTAGAATGGCTACTGAAACTAAATAAATTCTTTAAGAAAAGAAAAACTACTTCAATTTAAAAAATTTAAATGTTATCAAAAAAACAATTGTCGAAATCTGGTATTGAAACCATGTAAACAGATTAAACTGACTCAAGTTAAGCTATACAAGCAGAAGGTAAATTTCAGCAAAAAAGTTTGTTTGTCCACAGTGTTTCTTGTTGCCCGAACCATATACATATTTCTATATCAAATACTATATTACAATGTAAAGATGGTGTAAATTGATATACCATATTTGACTTAATAAGCGCCCTCGACAGTTAGCGATTCGGGAAAATTAGAAATTTCAAAGAACCGTCTAAAACTAAAAAAAAACAGGATATTTTTTAAAGTTAGTTGATGAATTGTGGTGAAGAAATGAGATACTTAGACTAACATAAGGATGGGGCACTTATAAGTGATTGGGCTCTTGTTATATCAAATAGGGAATTGAAAGAAAAGTTTATGTTTTGTTAAATATTGCCAGTGATAACATTTCTGTTAATGTCTTGTGCATGCAGTGTCATCGCCAAATTTGAAAAAAAAAAATTCAAAAACTTTAGAAAATATATATGTATACCCCGTTATGTGTGTATAATAGAAATTGGAAATTCACACTCAATTCCGATTTTTTAATTTTTTTTTTACTAAAAATCATAAGAATCCATATTCAAAATTAAGGAAACGGGATGATTCACTTAAAAGAAATTCAATTTCTTATTAAAAGTAAAAAAAATGAAGTTTCCCGATATCTGTCAGTAAAAATATCATGACTGTAGGTCTAAAAACTTGAGCTTTGTTTTGTAGAATTTCCTTTTTCATTTACATTAAAAATAAAGGACATTTACAATACTTCAGAGGATGCTCAGACTCTAGTGTCATGTGGCATGCTTACCTGCCATTTCCGTCGCGCCATGAATTGTTTCAGGTTACGCAGACTTTGGCGAAGTTTTTTGGCACTATTTTGTTCTTTCATAAGCCATTTGTGATTGAGACAGTCTTTAGCACTGGGTCGATTTCTAAAATAAAAAAAAAAAACTCAATATAAATTAAATTTTTTATGGAACTAGTTCCAAACAATCTCACATGCTTATTCAATTCATAAAACATATATATATTTTCATTTAGATGAAACAAAAACACCAAAATCTAGCTTAAAGTTTCTTTTTGAAAAAAAAAACTTTTTAAGGAATTGTCTCCCTTCAGGACATTATGATAAGTTAATTATTTTTTCACTGACTGAATAGTTGATTAATTTCAAGAGTTCTGCTGTTTTAATTGCTTATCACTCATTTGAATAAACTTATAATGTTTATTGGCATATACCCAATCTGCTATCCAATCCACTAATATATAACATATACATATGCAATTTGTTAAAATAAAATATATTTCGCATCAAATTACCTAACAAAGAGGAATAATATTTTTTGATGTTTTGAAATATGTTAAAAAATAATTTTCATTATTGCTAATGGAATGGAAAATTTTTATATTGAAATACAAATCATTGGTGCTTTAAACGAATTATACCTGATATATACTTGAGTTAATTAATAATCATTTTATAATTTATTTTTCAATAAAAAATAAATAAATAAATAAATAAAAATCAAATCAAATACTTTCAAGTAATTTTTTGGATTGATCAAAATTCTTTCTGAAGTATTTCTTACTTCCTGTTCTGGTTGAGTGATTTCTCGATAAAATTCCTGGCATGGATTGAGATGTCTTCGAATGCTTCATCATCAAAATCAAATTCACCTGCAGTTACATTCGATAGCGTTTCAGCATCAGTATCACCCATAAAGGGAGACAATCCAGACAGCCTGAAACACATTAAAGGGAGATAACAGTGTTAAACATTCGTCAGATTACTACTGACTACGACAAATTCATGGACATTCAAATAAATTAAAATATATCACAGGAAATTAATATATAGTAACACTAAAGTAACTTGTTTTTGCTGTGTGAAATAAATCGTTTAATACAAAACAGAATATGAGTCTGTATTATAATCTCCGGTCTGAAAAGATTCTGGATACTTTAGCGTTTGAAATAAGTCTGAATACTTTGACATTTGAAAGAAGTCTGTATCGCCTAGTGTGTGAGCAAATCCTGTATTTCTAGTGTCTGAAATAAATCTGTTATTGGCCTGTGAAATAAATTTCGACAATTTTCATCTTAAGTAAGTTACAATATGTTAGTGTCTGAAGCAAAAAAATGGTATTTAGTGTCGCTTATCTTAGTTTGAATTACTAAGTTTTTTGATGTCCTGATTTCAGACCAGATTAAGCTAACAATGTCCTGATAGGTTGAAGAAACAATTCCTGTTTATAAGATGGGAAACTGATTCTTAGAAAACTGAATATACCTGTACCCTAATTTTGCTTAATGGTTTCATTGAAAAAATATTAAAAGAAAATCATGGAAGTACATCATGCAGTTAAAAAATTTGAAAAGACAAGTTGAGTTTACAAATTATTTCAAAATGGAGACAAAACTTGGTAATAGACTTTGGCTGAACAGGGAAATATAACTTTGACAGCAAACTTACAATACATAACAGATTACTCCGATGCTCCATACATCGGTTTGGAATCCAATCTCCTCGTAATTGACAACTTCCGGGGCGATGAACTCGGGTGTGCCTGAAATGGCACGGAGACTTTCACCGGGTTTGTGGAATTGAGCGAGGCCAAAGTCTATGATTTTGATCAGGTTGCTTTCCTTTCTTACACAAAGGATGTTCTCCGGCTTCAGGTCGAGGTGGACGATTGACTTGTTATGCATGTAATCCACTCCTTCGCAGATCTGGCGCAGGAAGTGCACACAGTCACGCTCTGTCAGGTCAAAATCTTCATCAACAACCCGCTCAAACAGCTCTCCACCGCCCACACTGAAAATTTAATTTTATTATGTCCATTTTAATATTGACTTATAAATGAAAATATAAATAAGCATATATAATGACTGACTTAATACTAATATTTATTTCAATTTATGACACAGAGACAAACTAAATGGATGATAAACAGACAGAGTTGAAACAGAGATTGATGATGCATGACACTTTAATTTTTGGTGGAGACTAAAAATAAACAGGCTTGCTCCTGGAACAAATATACCGGGGTTTAAATTTCATGAAACATCATAACCCTTTCACCCCTAACTTTAGTAGACTCTACCATACATTTATTTGGGCAAGTCCATTATGGTCTACAGTGTTTAAAGGGTTAAATAGCTGATATCTGTAACTAAGTATCAGATGGAAACAAGTAGATAAAGTTTGATAAACATCAGTAACACAACTGGTAAGTATATAAACATCAGTAACACAACTGGTAAGTATATAAACATCAGTAACACAACTGGTAAGTATATAAATGGCCTAAATATTCAAGTTTTCGGTATATCTTGGTTATAAAATGACTTCAATGGCTTAGATCCCACTCTGACGAACATTTAAACATGAAAAAAAAATACTGAATTTGAAAAACAATTCAGCACCAGGTGTATCCCCATTGGAATAATTCAGCACCATAAGGGTTAATAAATGTATAAAACGCCTTAGTGAAATCCATTACTGCTGCAGAAAAATACACTATTTATCCAGCAATAAACCTATGCATTGTAATGAGCTCGCCTTGCCTGGTTTTGTCACTCTTCTAGTTATTGTGATCTGGATTCGACCAAGATTTCTAGATAATCAGACTTTACTCTTTACCCTTATAAGGAGATACCGATCCGCTACATCTTTTTTCACTTACTATTCCATTACGAGGACCATTTTTCTTGTTGTCTCGAAGGCATCACGTAACATTAACAACTTCGGGTGAACTAACTGGTTCATTATCTCAATCTCCCGCTGTACTGCAGCTTTGTCCTTTCCACGACATTTGATGACCTTCGCCGCCCATTTCTTCTTATCGTTGTCATCTTTTTCCACACAGAGGTGAACATTGCCAAATTTTCCTCTAAAAATGACATAAAATTACAATACTTAACCTTAAACTCTCTGATAGATGATTTTGTCAGTCAATATATCAATGAGCATTTTTATTTAGAAAGAAAGATATATTTTCCAATTCTTCCCTGTTGTTTCAACCCAGGAACTTTGTTCAAACGAAATAAAGCATAATTCAACTTTATTCCATAGTTGACACAATATATAATTGACGTAGTTTTGTTTGTTTGTGTTTTATGTCCTATTAACAGCTATGGTCATTTAAGGACGTGCCAGGTTTTGGTGGTGGAGGAAAGCCGGAGCTCCCGAAGAAAAACCACCAACCTAAGGCCAGTACCTGGCAACTGCCCCACATAGGCCTCGAACCTGCGACCCAGTGATGGAGGGTTAGTGGTAGCAGATTGTCAGATGCCTTAACCACTTGGCCATTGGGGCCCCATCAGTTCACATAGAAAAATTGTTGACATTCAAATGCTGTTATAGAATTTACAGATCCCATTCCTACTGGAGATTTCTACTGTTTATCATACATAGAGTAATCTCCCCTTATTTCTATTTTGAATAAAACTGTAGTTGGATTGGATCAGGTTAATATGCTGATCATGGAGCTCAGTTGGTTAGAGAGAGCACATTCTGGTCAGAGGAACAGGGTTGGAAACCCAATCTGGCAAAATTTCCTTTTTTATTCCCAAAAAACATTTATTGTTTTTTTGTTTTTTTATCTATTTTGTTTTCTTTTATCTATAAGTCCTATACATTGTTTAAGTTACTTTTCATAAATTATTCATTCAGGCTACTGTCATGTTGATAAAATACTTCCAATTCATATTAACATTTTTTGGCAATACAAGTATCATGAAAATCGTGTGAATTTTTCTACCTTATCTCTAATTGACACATTTACCAATTTTACTTACTTTCCGACCTCGTTTTGGAGTTCGTACTGTTCTTCAAATTTAACATCCATCTGAACTGACACTAATCGGGGACTGAAAGGGATTTCAGGTTCCTCCTCTGTCAACGAAATACATGTCAAATTTCAGAATAATTCTTTGCTTAAATTATTTAATAAGGTCAGAGGTCATAGGTAACACCTACAAAATTCAGATCTGACCTCGAAATAGACATTCTTATGGATTGATGGGAGGTGACATATGAAGGGGTTCTGTTGTTTGGGTTTTTACTTGTTGATTTTGGTCAGGACATTTCATCTAAGTGACCAAATCTACTTTTCATTATTTTCTTGGTTTTAAATAATATAGAGATTTCTGTCATGAAGATATGACCTGGAAAATTAATGAATGAAATCCTGTTTCTGCTAAATTTTTAATTTTAGGATTTTTCTTTTATTAAGTTAGGAAGAAATATGCTTAAGATATTGTTTGGAATAATTTATTATAATCAAATTCAGTATAATTGTGATTTATAGTTATTTTTCAAATATTTTCTTTGCAAAAACGGAGTCTCACCATTATCATAGTTATTCATATTTACACAATTTCATCAAGGCTATATATGCATTGAAATTTTTTATTAAAATTTCGACAAAATTCATTATGTATATAAATGTAAAACTCTTAGAACACATGCAATATATTTTAAACATTAGAAACTCACCATTTAACACTAATCCACCAAAGAATAAAATAAAAGTTTAAATCAATATAAAAAGTTTATAAACAACCACCATTAGTTCTGTTATCCCTAGTATACACCAATGGACTTACCCATCCACAGTATTGAGGCATGCTACTTTGGGAATTGGGGGGTAGAGTGACATATTTATCTTCACAAAGTTGTTTTTCATGAATATATATCAATCTTTATAACATCTTAAAATGGTCACTGATAGCTCTGGACTTAAGTCCTTTTGATAAAATGGGATGATTTTTCTGGTTTCACTGCAGAGAGCTTTCGCCCGGAGGGAGAAGGGGTATACCCGGTAGGTTCTGGATCAAGGTGAGTATAATTATAATATACATTTATTGCTCTTGTGGTAGGGAAACATGGTTAATTGTTTCTCTTAGATAAATCGTGTTTCACAAGGGCAAGCCTGAATTAAAAATGATTTATCAAAAAGAATTGTGTATCTTATTATGCCGAAATGGTCAGGTTGACACGTCATTGTTGTCGTCTGCTCCAGTCATTCATAACTTGATATTTGTGGCTCACACCCATTTTTTCTAAGGAGGGTTCAAAATACGGGACATATGATCTAGGAAACATGAGGGTGTGAGGGCAACATGATGTTTTATTGCCTGATCATGTGATCAACATCATCGAATCAGACACACTGTTATAGGAGGGGTATGATAAGATCTTTTAATGAATCTGGCCAGGGGAATTATTTGTCCACAAACATTTATGATATTTTTTTATCACTATTGATTACCTCTGTGCTGGAATGCGAAATATTTTTCACAAAAGATGATAAAACGTTTACTCATCATAAAAGAGAAAAAAACATTGCTGTACTTTTGCCTGTTCAAATTTTAGTATTATGAGCATGCTGAAGCCATGCTAAATGTAGGCTTTCAGAGCAGCTGAATAAAGCCTGCTCATTGGTCAGTTATATTAGGAACGGGAAGTCAGTATTTGTAACTGGTGTATAAAAGAGCATTATTTCAAAGAAATTGTTAATTCCAAGAAAAAAATACATAGCAGAGAAATGATATATGAAACAGTTTCTCTCATCTTAAGTTTGTTTCAAAATTTCTGTTCATTACAAAATTCTGTTTTAATGAAAATGAAAAGTTGAAGTGTACTTTAGCTGAGATAATGTCAAATCTTGTTGAAGTCAATAAATCACTGGATATTTTAAATCCATTAACTCATTCATCCCTGTAGACACATTTGAACTCTTCCATTTCAAAGGTTGGAAAAGTCCAATGTAAAATTTCAGGGTATGAATGAATTAAGTATATCATTATTATGATTTACCAGGAATTAAATGAATTTCAATTAAAAAGTGGTGTCACTTGCATTTGTTGACTACAACAAGAAAGACTTGGATATTAAGTGAAACCTTGTCAATCTACATTCTCAAACAATCCCGAAAAAACTCATTTTCCAGACGAATATAATTCCAAGGAACTAAATATGTAAATTGAAGCCCTGTTATACTGCCACCTTAAGCACTGCATCATTTTGTCATTATAAAGGGGTTTGGCCATATATTGATCAAACATGTAAAGGAATCAGCAGGGAAAAGGAATTATAATATGTCAGTGATAAATGGAGGCATGATATTGCAATTTGCCATAAGCGAAGTGTTCAACTTACCATAATGGCATTATATCAAGGTGTAATGTAGTCAACTTATCTGGAAAATCTGTTAAGCTGGACCATATCATTTTGTAACAAATATACAATTGATTAACAAGGTTTCACTATGTAAATATGTTTATGGGTTATAGAGAACATGCAGACTTGGATATGAGGTAGTTACTATGGCAACATGCCATACGATGATGCACTTGTGTGAATCTCAGCGACATTACCTTGTGGAGAGAGGGGAGTGAACGGTGAAACAGAGGCTGTCGAAGTTGACGACAGAAAAACGTCTGAAAATTTAATGTTAAATAAGACTACATGCTCTGAACGTCGCAAATTACAGACTTCTACACTGTGGCCCTACCACTGAGTTTTCTCTCCCAATCTGTCCAGAATGTAGTTTCCATAGTGAAAATAAAGTGTCCAGAAAGAAAACACATAGCAAAAGGGTGCCTGATGGCCATTTCCCATGATGCTTTACACCCAGTGATCATGACATGTGACATAAGAGTTACCAACCAATTCTAAATCACACTTCCTGTTACCATGGCAGCAAGCTTAATATTTGTTTTTTATCATAAATATAACTAGACTTAAAATCACAAATATTTCACTATTTATGAAAATAGTAATGTTTAATATATCCATTGAAAAAAAAACATCTTCTAATTCGATCTAATATTATACAAGGAATTCCAAATAATTAGGGATAACATTATTCTCCTCTCCATGGAAAAAAATCAAAATGATGTGAATCCGGAATTCATTCATAAATGTAATTTGTAATATTTGTTGGGAAGGATGTCCTTCTCAACTGCATAGTAATAATTATAATTTAATTCTAGAGGACTCTAACTTTATATGAAGCCAAATATATTAGACAGAATCTAAGCAGAAAGTATTTTCTAGGTCTTGTTAGTATCAAATACAATTACATTATATAGAATGTCCAAATGATATTAGTATTCATACACTTATAATAATTTTACTGATGATGCAAGGGTTTAAGTAAATCTATGATGCAGGGTTCACTTGGGGGAAGCTTAATTCACACTTGCCAAGTATGTTCCTATCATGGAGCTTGACTTCCTATTTTGTAATCAGTGAAATTCATAAAAGAGTCATTTAAAAAAAAATAAAATTCAAATTCAGTTAATTATCAATTAAAAGCATAAGATGTATCAAACAGTGGTATAAATTACTGTATCAGTATGCCAATAATTACACATTATTGCAAGAAATGTTTTTAAAAATCCAGAATTTTTTTTGACTGTTTCATCACAAATGATACTTGTTTTTAACAGAAAGGCAAGTATGAGGGTTTAAAGATGCAATATACATGTACATCAGATGCTAGATACTTGAATTTAATACATTTGCAAAAAGAATACATTGGGTAAACTAGTTATACTGATTTTATAAAAAATAAATATGTGCCAATTCTATTTCTCAAATGCTGCAGCATGCATGTTAACTGAATGTTTATATAATCTAAAATTATCATGTCATGCAGTTGAACCACCAAAAACAAGGGTATGAGGATTTATTTTGTTGAGTTATCTACCCTTAATTGATGAATATATCCCCAGGTGTCACTACAGATGATGATAACAATACAAAGCAACACATACAACAGACAGAATGTGTTAGGGTGCTACATTACACCTGGGAGGTCATTTCATACAAGGTGACCTTGAAAGATTAAATTGACCTTGAAATAAGATACTTACCATCGGACTCGATGGACAGACGTTCAGAAACTCGACGATCCTTTGTAACTACGACGTCAGACGTCTCGCTAGGTTTGCTCATGCCATGCTTGTTTTCAGCACTCACACGGAAAAAGTAGGGTGTATGTTGTGACAGATTTGCTGCATGGTATGAAGTGCTCTGTAATTAGTCAAAGGGAAAGGTCAAATAGAGGTCAACTGAATATTGTATTTTACATAATAAGGATACCTGGTTTTACATTTTAAAACAATTTTATGGCTTAGAATCAAATTTCCAGATTTTTTACTTATTTAATGTTTCGTTGTTCTGTATCTGTTAAATGAATTAAAACGAAGCTGCCAGGGACCATTATCCACAAATACAGTGATCCTACAGAACTACATCTC
>JAULCA010158838.1:2481-14945 GCA_032360845.1 Crassadoma gigantea | reverse complement strand
TGGCCCCAGGGGAGCCACACCCTCCATTTATACAACGTTAGTTCTCCTTCAGCCAGTAATGCTCCAGACCAAATCTGGAAAAAAAAACATTCAGTCGTTCACAACTCGTAGCGATTTAAAGGATTGACCTCTATTTCCCCTATTGGGCCCCGCCCCTCTGGCCCAAGGGGAGCCACACACTCCATTTATACAATGTTGGTTCTCCTTCAGCCAGTAATGCTCCAGACCAAATCTGAACAAAATCCATTCCGTCGTTCACAACTAGTAGTGATTTAAAGGAAATGTTGACGGACGACGGACCCTGCGCCATCGCATAAGCTCACTTGCCCTTCAGGCAGGTGGCTAAAAAGTAAACTTATAAGAAAAAAAAAGCTAAATTTGGCTAATTGCAGAGCCAATGTCCATCACATAACTTTAAGTAAAACGTTTTAAGGAAGATGATTCTAACAAAAGTCAGAAATATAATGTATATGGTATACATTGTATGTAACATACAGCCTTAAACTTCAGAGAAAATTTGAATCATAAAATATTTCCATAATTAAAACTGGAAACCTCAAACATACACTAGTACTAGTTTGGAATTGTAGCTGACCAAACAATAACACAATTTTAATATTTCACCATCAAACCAAGATCTATTCAGTGACAGGAATAAGTATTAGAACCTATGGCACTAAATGTGTGAGGATCATTAATAATGTGTTAAATTACCTGATTCCAGTAAGGGTCTGCTTGGGATTTATTGATCATCATATTCATCCAGTTAAGATTTTGTTGGAGGTAAGCCTGAAGACGTGTACAGTAGGCGGTATATGGTTTTTCACAGTAGCCCTTTATCGTGTTATACCATTGCATCTTAATGAAATCTGCTGTAAGATATCCCTCCACTAACCCTGCTGCGTATGCCTGTATGTCATCACTGTAACTTTCTGATGTTGAGACTTCTAACAGGGCCCACCTGCCAATAAGATATCATTATTCAGGTTCCAGAAACGATGGTTTGTGTTAAAAAGCAACCTCTTCTTCTACTATGAGAGAAGGATTGATAAAGAAACTATAGGCGTGGTTGTCTTAGAATGTTGAAACAGTATTATAACTTTCACTTAATGTTTTTTTTAATCAAAGTCTGTGCATTTCATTTTATTATATTGATCCGTAGTATTGCAGTCAACAATGACATACATATACACAGATAGAGATTTGACACATTTTTTTTACATTTTTCTCGATAATAATCAATACATGGATACTTCAGGAATGCATGCACAGGTAACTTTTTTCATTAATTTCATTACTCATTGCAATTTTGCACCACTAAAATTCTGCATTCAAACATTACTTTTCAGACAAAGCCAACAATATTTTCAACAAACAAGAAGCCCAGGGGCCTTAATAGCTCACCTGGTATTTTATTTTGGATTTAAATCATGCTGATCACATACAGGTTTATCAAAGTGTTGGGCCTCACATGCACCATTTTATACAAATTAAACAAATTGAGTTTTTTCCCTCTAAGCATGCTTCAAACCAAAAATGTTTTTTCTCTATTTCCCCTATTGGGAGGGAGGGAGGGCCACATACTCTATTTATACATATTAAATTCCCTTTGCCCAAAGGTGCTCTAGAACAAGTTTATTTAAAATCCCTTTCACGGTACAGAAGGAGAGAAGGATGTTTAATGTTTTCCTCTATTTCCCCTAATTGGCCCCACCTTTTTGCAACAAAGAAAGGGCCCACACACCTCAGTTTATACACAATTATTTATTTGTCTGTAAGTATGCTTCAGACTGCATTTGGTTTAAATCCCTTCACTTTTATAGTAGAAAAAAATTCCTCTATTTTCCCTAATAGGCCCGGCTCCTCTGCCCCCAGAAAGGGCCACACCCTCCATTTATAAATACAAACTTTAGGCTCCTATGTTCAAAGATACTTTAGAACAAATTTGGTCAAAATCCTTCTATTGGTTGCATTGAGAAAAAGAAGATTTTTAAATATTTACCTATTTTCCCCCTTTGGCCCGCCCCTCTGCCCCCAGGCCTAGGGGGACCATACCCTCCGTTTATACAAAACTGAGAACCCTTTGGCCAATGATGCTTCAGACTAAATTTAGTCAAAATATCTTCATTGGTGCAAAAGGAGAAGGATCTTTAATGTTTTCCTCTATTTCCCCTAATGGACCCCACCTATATATCTGCCCCTCAGAGGGGACGCACCCTTCGTTAATAAATACTTGAGGCTCCATTATCCAAAAATGATCTAGAACAAATTTATTCAAAATCCTTCTACTGTTTGAGAAGGAGATTTTTTAAGATTGCAATGAAATTGGGGTAGTCGTTTCAGTACCACGTTGTTTTGGTACTTCAAAAATAAGAAGTTTCAGTACTTTTTGTAAGTTGTTTCGGAATTTTGTTTTGTTTTTACTTCTTTATTAGTGAATAAATATTTCTCATTTGTTATTTATTGTTGGTTGTTTATTTAACGTTTGCTTACATATTTGCTTAAACAATCACAAAGATGAGTCAATCATTGTTTTCGTTCCTGCAACAAACGCGCTGGTTTTTTTTAACTGAGTAGCTGAATAGATTGGAGTAGCTCCGAGTAGCTCAAAGTAGCTCTTTAGGAGAAACTCAATGTTGACTTGAGGTAAACTCATCTGTTATGCATGTCTTCGGATGCTATACAAGTATTTAGTGCGACAGCGTTGTTTGAATTCGACAGGTCATATTAAAATATGAAGTCTGTGCTTATATCAAATATACATTAATTGTATCAAATCAAGCGAAGACCACTTGAGAAAATCTATTACAGAAAGATATTAAGATACATGAGCAAATCAAAATAAGGAGAGTGAACAAACTGATACAAACACGCGTATTATAGCTAAGTACATTAAGGCTCAACACTTACAGTTACTTCCTTTGAAGATATACAGCACGCAAAAAGTGGTGATGTTGACTATAACTTGGTACCAAAATGTGTTTTCCATAAGTACCTGTGTTTTCCATAACAACTTTCAGAAGTACCAAAACGACTTTCAGAAGTACCGAAACGACTTCCAGAAGTACCGAAACGACCGGGTACCAAAACGACTAGAATCTTTAAGATTTACCTATTTTCCCCCTATATGGCCCTGCCCCTCTGCCCCAAGGGGGACCATACCCTCCATTTATACAAAACTAAGAACCCTTTGGCTAATGATACTCCAGACCAAATTTGGTCAAAATCCTCTGAGCCGTTAAGGGGGAGCTACGTTTGCCATTGCTGTACAGGCTAATTTTTTATGTGTAAAGTTCAAGAGCAACAACCTCCGCACCACACTTCAATTGTGCTTGCACATTTTATTTGTGAACAAACAATTCACAATTTCATGTTTTTTTCCCAAAAGTGTTTTTTAAGAGGAAAAAGTGTGTTTTTATTATTTTTTATGGTTGCATCAACCCAGCTTTTATTACATGGTTAAATATTATTACATATACATAATTCATTACTCGGATATTTATGGAATGGAAACCTACCAAGATACATTTGTATTTGTCAAACTCTTTTCAATATCTCCAAAGTTTCTTCCTAAACACACATGGGGTAAAAAATATTTTGCATGCCTCAATTTGATTAGGTACATTATGTAGACTGTGCTTAACTTGAATACAATTTACATGCTTTCTGTGTGCAAACTTTTGTCAGGTGTTTTGGGTATAGGAACCAAGGCCTAGTGTAGTGACTTCTTACCTGGCTATACAGGTAAACAGTTACATTGTTAGCTTGAACAAAATTTAGCCACCAAAGTAAATTTTACCCCACGTAAGGAAGAAATTCTGGCGATATTAAAAAGAGTTTCACAAAAATCTCGGTAGGTTTTCATTCTGTATATATCAAAGTAATGAATTATGTATATGTAAAAATGTTTAATCATGTGATAAAAGCTGAGTTGATGCAACCATAACAAATTACAACATCACACTTTTTCTTCTTTAAAACACACTTTTCGAAAAAAACTTGAAATCGTCAATTATTTGTTCAGAAATGTTATGTGCAAGCACAATTGAAGTGTGGTATAGAGGTTGTTGCTTTTAAATTTTACACGTAAAAAATAAGCCTGTTTATATCAATGGCAAACAAAGCTCCCCCTTAAGAACTACATGTATACTATACTAGGGTTTTGAAAGGAAAAAAGTTGATGGACGCCAGACGACGGAAGCGTCTTCTTCTTCTGCGCCATGGCATGAGCTCTCTTGGCTTTTCGGGCCAGGTGAGCTAACAATTTCTGAAAAGGTCATTATTGACATTGTTTTTGACATGGGTAACCAACTTCCATATTTTTATCACTTTGAGGAAAAGTTATGAGCCCATGTCATACTATACACTGACATGAGCCTGTATGAAATAACTAATCATACACCTACTCCAACAATGTTAGAGGTTTTACACGGCGAGATTTTTGACAGGCGCCATGTTACGTCGCAGTCGGCAAAATAATATCCGATAGAAAAAAGGCCGAGCAGTGGCCTCTCGATCATGTTATGGGAGTAACCATACACCTTACCCAGTGGTGTTCACTTCATTGCGGAAAACTCCTTTCGCAACAAAGTTGCCCGGTTCCGTGCTGTCGACAATTGTGTAATCGTGTCTGTTTTTGTCATACGATACGTATGCCACTGAAGGGGCTGAGTGTTCTCTGCCATTGCATACAGCGGCGAAAAACAAAAACAAATATAACATGTCCGCCATTTTGGACAATCACATGACCCATCGAATGTGAATTTGGACTTTTCGTTAGTTACCGATAACTTTTAATAATAAATCAAGAGGTGTTCCGAAAAGAATTTTATAAACTTCCGAGCTTACCGTCTGCACAACCTTTCCTCACCTGACCGATTAGGGTTTGGACTTTAGAAGACGCAATTAGCCTATCGTGACCGATTAATTGAGTCAATGGTAAAGTTCCATTTGAGATAACTTAAAGTTTAGCTGATTTGACAAACAATACAGTCACGTCCGGGCAACAGGTAGGCCTAGGCCTACTGTAACGTTACTGTAATTAACAGCTGCCGAAAACGAACAGGAGGACTACGTTCGGTCATCGATGTGACAGCAGTGCACAGGATGCCCCGCTACGTAGCAGAAACAACAGACCAGTATTAAAACTGTTTGACTGAAATTGCACTTGAAATTATGTGAATTATGAAAATTAATGAGAAAAGTTTGGTAAAATTTGCCTCGTCAGGGGCCCCTGCTGATAAGGAAGGCCCGCTCCTGAAGAGAGGAGAACTGAATAAGGGGTTCCAGAAACGATGGTTTGTGTTAAAAGGCAACCTCTTCTTCTACTATGAGAGAAGGATGGATAAAGAACCTATAGGTGTGGTTGTCTTAGAAGGTTGCACAATTGAGCTAGCTGAGAACACAGATGGATTTACTTTCCAGATCGTATTTCCAGGAAGCCATTCCCGTACCTACACTCTTGCAGCAGATACTCAGGAGGAAATGGAAGCATGGATGAAAGTGTTAGCATGTGCAAGTTATGATTACATGAAGCTAATGGTTGCAGACTTGCAACAACAGATAGAGGAAATGAACTCTGAGACGCAGCAAAGACTTGTTGAACAGGCAAAACGTGATAGTAAAATGGTGCACACACATTACCAGAAAATCTCCTTCTCTGACCCAGGTGATTCCAATTTTAGTGAATTGCTAGGATTGACATTGGAGGAAGAACCTTTAAATGGTACTCAAGGGAGAATAACCAACCAAAGATTCAATCCTTTCAACTCTACAGCAAACAATACGTTACAATCGAGTGGGTCGAAAGCTGGACAAATCTTTGAATTCACAAATGATTATGGTGAACCTTCAGAGGTGAGCCATAAGAGTTTTATAGACCTACATGAGGAGTATGGAACCCAGATACAGTGCCTAAGTGAGCTATGGAGAACTGGTGCTGTGTCCAGGAACTCTGAGCTGCTTTCTCCAGACATTTTATAGCTTTATTACTGACTCGTACCAGTTGGTACTTGGACGTCATTAATTATATAACTGTGACTACTGTATGTTTTACACAGAATTAATTTTGATTCATTTGTCTCTGCAAAAGTGAAAGTATGCATCAGCAAGCTAGCTGCCCATCATATAGGATTACCAAGTCTTCAATATCAGAGAAAACGGGCAGATATTGTTCAGGTCTATAAAATAATCAACAACATCTATATTGCGGATAAAGACACAATTGTTAACAACATCACCAGTTACCAACACAAGAGGACATTCTAAAAAGATATTGAAACCAGGGTCCAGATTGAATGTCACCAAAACCAGATTCAACAGCAGAATTGTGGATACATGGAACAGTTTGTTGGAAAGGGGGTATCTGCAAATACTCTAAATTCATTCAAATCACGTCTGAACCAACACTGGCACAATGAACCCTCAAAATTTTACCCCACATGTTATAGTGCTACATGATTGGTAAACTGATCGTTACAAGGATACGCCTCCAGAAACCTTTAGGGCTTAAATTGGTGTTTACCTTACATAATTACATACTTAAAGCCCAAAAACCTTGCAGAAAATTGATCTGCACTGCATATTAATGGTATTGTTTATTAATTTGCCATACTTTATAAAAGCTTTTTAACTAAGGTAATTTAATGCAAAAATGTGTTTTTTGAGCTTTTTAAAAATCTGGTACTGCTATATAAGAATTCTCATTTATGTTGATAGAATTCATACATTGATGTTGATCGTATAATTTATATTGTGATCTTTATCATGATTGGACTCTATGATCTAATCAGAATTTGATCTTTTCATTGCTCCTGGATATTGATACCACAATTCCAAATATCAATAAAAAGGAGCGATGTGAAGATGGAATTTTACTTAGGTTGATGTGCTCCTTTAACCCTTTCACCCTTATGTAACTTTAGTAGACTCAACCATTCCTTGAATTGGCAGAGTCCATTATGGTCTTCAGTGGTGAAATGGTTAACAAATAAAGATGCAGTTAGTTACATCTTCATGTACAGTAAACAACTAACTCTGTTGAACGTCTGTGGGCATTGCAATACTAGTTACATTTATATTATATAGATAACATGTATATGTTTAATGTAGTCATATCATTTGTTCTTGCCTGGTTTTTGTGAAGTTTTACTTTTAAGTTCTTTGAATGAGCTTTCCTGTGTACATTTAATTACCTAAGACAAGCTGTGCAATGACACAAGTGTTACCATAGCAATATGGGGAAATAGTTGTCGTCTTAAAGTGCAATTTTAGCTCCTGATTAATCTTTGGAAAAACACTGTCATTACAAAAGAAACTGATATGTTGTATGGATATTTTCTATTACTACATTATAGTTCTGTAACTTGGATATCATTTTTTGTCTAAATGATGACAAGCTGTAGCTACTTGAGTAGCAGGATATGTTGAAGACCTGCTTTCCCCATTATGGGTTATCAAGTAAATGTTTTTATCAAGTGTAAACTGTACATGTGTTTATAATCAAATTGATTGGACAACCATCAAATGCTGGTACTATAAATATCTCCTTTCAGTTCTATATCTTCATTTTTATGGTATTGTGTATTCCTAAAAAAAAAAAAAAAAAAAATGTATGTCAAAAATCTCAACTTCAAGGTTTCATAATTTCAAACACAAACTGTTTTTAAAACCTTTATTGCACATGACAACCATATTCACACATGGGGGGATCATAAATATGGGTTAAGGATTGTAGATATTCTTTGATTATGCAGTATATATTTATGCATGAAATCTCTCATTTTAGCTCAACATATTTTAACTTTGAGTCAACAGAAAAGAAAAAACAGACGGTCATATTTTGGTTTCAACAATGACCATAAACTTCAGTATATAAATGCCATACTAAGTGTCTTCCAAAAGATTCACAATTTGTTGTGTTGCTGTAAACAACATCTCATGAAAATCTATGAGGCATAGATTCCTTATATTTGTCATCATTCATGAAGTTTGCTGAGGGTATATAACAAATTACCTCGGGGTGGCCCAGTGGATAGTGCACTTGCCTTTCACCATTGCCGCTGGGGTTTGATTCCCCGATCGGACGTGAAAAGGTATTGGGTCACCTGCCCGACCACATGGATTTTCTCTGGGTACTCCAGTTTCCCCGATCGGACGTGAAAAAGTATGGGGTCACCTGCCTGACCACGTGGATTTTCTCTGGGTAATCCGGTTTCCTCCCACACAAAGACCCCCTGCACACTAACATTGGGCCAACAAAAGTGATTATTATAAGTTGATTATAACTTGTTTCATAATTATAAAATAAATAAAGTAAAAAAGGAAATTACCTTGACCCATCTTAAAGGTTATAGACATCCATTGGTATAACAAGAGATCCCAGGCTATCTTTGTTAGTTCTATGCCAGTTAAATCTCTGATCAGTTTGCCTGACAGCCACCTTGTTCCTCTGGTCAGTCACAGAAGTTAACATATACCACTAAGGACTAAGGGTAACCTGCATTTCAAATTTGCTAAAGGTCCTTCAGTACATTTTGAGAATTAGCACTCACAAACATTAACTTTCAAATTAAAAATGGCTGCCTGTCAGTCATCTTGATTTTGTGATAGGTCCCAAAATTCTATATGCATAACAAGGGACAATTGGGAAACCATCATGCGAAATTTGAGAACAATCCATCGGGTTCTTTCCAAGAAATAGCGCCAACAAACTTTAACTCTCAAATTCAAGATGGCTCCATTTTTGTGAAATTTGTAAACATGCCTGTAGTACTTCCTGAGAAATAGCGCTAACACGAATTGTTTAAGGACAGACTGACAGATGAACCACAGAGTTCAAATTATCTCTTCTACAGCACTATAGCTTGCTAGGAAGAGGGATCAAAATAATAACACTTGCATGAATATATGTATTGTACAGCTTCTAGAGCACATGCTCATCAAGTGGTTATGTAGTTTTGAAGTGGTATGTTAAATGTCGAGGTTCTCTGGAGTAGCCTACCTTAGGACCTACAACCACTTGCCATAGACTGGTTTCCTATCCCAGGTGTGTAGCTGCCACGTAAGCAAATAAGCAGTTGCATGCACATCAAAAATGTAAATGTACTGTATCTTATTTTTTTTTTTTAGTAGTTGGGAATAGTGATGTGTGGTTCAATTGAAAAACGAATCAACTTCAACTCTATAACCGACAGTTGACAATCAGTATGTATCCTGAACCAGGGTACCTGGTGCCGATTTTATCATTAGAACCCGCATCAGCTTCGAAGAACAAGTTGATACATGACTTCTAAAAGGTACACATAAAACAACATCCTCTTGTGACATTAACTTAAGCATCAACGAATCTAAAACAGCTATTAGTATTTGTAATACCGGACCTACTGAACACAGTTCTGATCTCGGTACTAAAGTGAAGGTGGATATCGATATCCTGTCAAAAAGATTTGGAAAAAACTCATGAGTTCAAAATTCCAAGCAAGGTAAGATTTGGTTAGCTTGCCATAACATACGTTACGTAACAAGCAATTGTAATGAAATACAACTAAGTCAACAGAGGCCCGATTAGAGGTAATCCAAATACAACTGTAGATTGATTTGTTCCTAGCTTTATTGTTACAGGTTTTAGGGCATATATAACTGCTTATAGGATCCATCTGAGTTTTACATTCTCTTCGTCTGCACATAAAATATGAAAAAGGCAAAGCCTCAAATGTCAGAAAAAAAGCCACGTAGCTTTTACTAATCTGTAAAGTTATATAGGCCCATTCATGTGTCCCTGTCATGAACTGATAGAGTATCTTTTTAGCCCACCACCTGTGGGCCATTCAAATCGCCTTTTGTCCGTGGTCCCTCCGTCCATCCGTAAACAATTCTTGTTACTGCTATTTCTCAAGGAATCTTTCTGAAATTTCATATGTATGTTCCCCTTGGTCCCTAGTTGTGCAGGTGGCCATCTCGGATTTTGACATTTGAAGTTTGTTACCGCTATTTCTCAAAAAGTACTGAAGGAATCTTTCTGAAATTTCACCTGTAGGGTCCCCATGGTCCCAAGTTGTTCATATTTCATTTTGAGACCTTTCGGAAAACAACATGGCCGACAGGTGGCCATCTTGGATTTTGAGAATTGAAGTTTGTTATCGCTATTTCTCAAAAAGTACAAAAGGAATCTTTCTGAAATTTAATATGTATGATCCCCTTGGTCCCTCATTGTGCATATTCTATTTTGGGACTGATCGGAGAACTACATGGATGACATGCAGCAATCTTTAATTTTGATATTTGAAGTTTGTTACCGCTATTTCTCAGAAAGTACAAAAGGAATCTTTCTGAAATTTCATCTGTTTGTTCCTTGTGGTCTCTTGTTATGCAAATTTCATTTCGGGACCTTTCAGAAACAACATGGCTGACAGGCGGCCATCTTGGATTTTGACAATTGAAGTTTTTTATCGCTATTTCTCAAAAAGTACTGGAGGAATCTTTCTGAAATTTAATATGTATGTTTCCCTTGGTCCCTTGTTGTGCATATTCCATTTCGGGACTGATCGGAAAACTACACGGATGACAGGCAGCCATCTTTAATTTTGACATTTGAAGTTTGTTACCGCTATTTCAAATAAAGTACTGAAGGAATCTTTCTGAAATTTCATTTGTAGGTTCCCAATGGTCCGTAGTTGTGCATATATCATTTTGTGACCAATAAGAAAACAACATGACCGACAGGCAGCCATCTTTGATTTTGACATTTGAAGTTTGTTACCGCTATTTCTCAGAAAGTACTAAAGGAATTTTTTTTTGAAATTTCATCTGTATGTTCCCTGTGGTCTCTAGTTATGCAAATTTCATTTCGGGAGGGATCGGAAAACAACATGGCTGACAGGCGGCCATCTTGGATTTTGACAATTGAAAGTTTGTTACCACTATTTCTCAAAAAGTGCTTTGAAAACGCTATATCTTGTTATCAGAAAGTTTGTTTCTTAGACTTCAAATGATTTAAAGATCAATCTGACATAGAAACAATAGACATCATTTAATGATGGGCGCCAAGATCCCTCTGGGATCTCTTGTTAAGAGCAGTCATAGACTTATGTTCAGTAGGGCTACTGGATATACATATCTAAACATCAATATAGGAGCAACTGCCATCTTATGTTCTGAGAAATGTTGATGATATAAAAAGGTTAGGGGGACACAACGGAAACATATCTGAATCAATTAATCTGTTCATATTGGCTGAGACATTTTAAATATCTAGTTAATTTAGATTCATATGGAATAAGATATGACACAACAGATATTTTCGGGGAATTCCAACAATCGATGCATTTTTGTCGGAGAAAAAAAGGAGAGCTGTCTTTCGCATTTGAAATAAATTTGTATTCTCACGATGCTTTCCAGTAATAAAGTGAATGAATCAACCAAAAAATGTCTAAACTAAATTAAATCACTCAAATATGTATCTCAAAAGCCACCAGATGATACAACAGAGCTTCTAGATCTAAAATTTTCGCGGGGGGGGGCGCGCGCACGCCCCCATACCCCACTAGAATGGCTTGGTGCCTTTGGCACTTGCATTCACATATTTGGTGCGACTTTCTGCATGCACATTGGAAAAGACCCAGCTCACTCCTGTCTCCTCTCATCCTTTTAACTTATATGATGAAATTTATCAACAAGAACCTATTACAATGCCAGAGCTTGATGGCCCCTGTATTGTGTAGGAAGGGAGTGCTTGATGGCCCCTGTATTGTGTAGGAAGGGAGTGCTTGATGGCCCCTGTATTTTGTACCAATGGAGTGTTGGTGGCCCCTGTATTGACAGGAAGGGAGTGCTTGATGGCCCCTGTATTTTGTACCAATGGAGTGTTGGTGGCCCCTGCATTGTGTAGGAAGGGAGTGTTTGATGGCCCCTGTATTGTGTAGGAAGGGGGTATTTGGTGGCCCCTGTATTATGTAGGAAGGGAGTGCTTGATGGCCCCTCTATTGTGTAGGAAGGGGGTATTTAGTGGCCTCTGTATTGTGTACCAATGGAGTGTTGGTGGCCCCTGTATTATGTAGGAAGGGAGTGTTGGTGGCCCCTGTATTGTGTAGGAAGGGGGTATTTGGTGGCCCCTGTATTATGTAGGAAGGGAGTGTTTAGTGGCCCCTGCATTGTGTAGGAAGGGGGTATTTAGTGGCATCTGTATTGTTTAGGAAGGGAGTGTTTAGTGGCCCCTGTATTGTGTAGGAAGGGAGTGTTTAGCGGCCTCTGTATTGTGTAGGAAGGGAGTGTTTAGTGGCCTCTGTATTGTGTAGGAAGGGAGTGCTTGATGGCCTCTGTATTGTGTAGGAAGGGAGTGCTTGATGGCCCCTGTATTGTGTAGGAAGGGGGTATTTGGTTGCCCCTGTATGTTGGAAGGGTATACTTGATGGCCCCTGTATTGTATAGGAAGAGGGTACTTAGTGGCCCCTGTATTGTGTAAGAAT
>JAULCA010158837.1:13478-25178 GCA_032360845.1 Crassadoma gigantea | reverse complement strand
TCAGGGTGAAACAATAATATTAAAAAGAAAACATTTTCCATGCAAGTTAAAATAATAAAGAGGACAGAGAAATAACCAACAAAAAATAAGAGTATACAACATTGAGTGGATATCTATGTAAGGTGTGAGGTGTAAAATATTCCTACCTAACGGGGTTCCGCACGCTGGTAACTTGCCATCAACAATACTCAGCAATCTGTAAGGAAGAAGAAAAGGACCAACTTTTTATTAAAATCCAATCATTTCCTTGTTGTATGCAGAGCATAGCAGATCTAATTAAATCAAAAGTTATCACCTTTTTATAGAGTTTGTATTTGATACAATATATGTTTGTATATTTGCTGATCCAATCTTTTGAATTTTCTTGTTTCAAACTAAACACAATCATTTGCCTAAAAAACATCTGCTCTTCTTTCAAGATGACTAATACTTGTGGATGATGCAATCTTGAAGATACTATGATATAAACATTATAAAGATTTGTAGGAGCTATGTTGTTACATACCCTCTGTCAGAGGCAGCACAAGTCGTGTCAACAAACGAACAGTAAGGATCCTGAAGGGCCACACACTCACTGAAAACAATATATATTTTACAGAAATAACAGAAATACATAAAATATTTCTTGATGACCAATTAGATACATGATACTTTAATGAAAAAAAACCCCGGTTTTTATGACCTTCTTATTGGTCACTATGAGATTTGGTGCCTTAAACAATCACAAATAATCTTTTAATTTCAACTATTTTTAATAAACCTTTTCTATTTTTAGTTAATTTCTTATCCTTTAATCTTCTTTCACAGCTATATTTGAAATCTGTACGTTAATCATGGGTAGACTGGCTCCCGTCGGACTTATGAGCGACCCCACAACTGTAAAGTTCTACATTAGTTTCCTATCTGTGTGGATATTGGAGCGATCTATGGTCTCTTCAAATGTAAATTGTATAGCGTACATTCTGCTTTGTCACCGTGTGCGACGTGCTATTTCTAAAGAAGTTCGGTGAAGTGGAAAGTTAGGCTAGGGATACCCGCTAGATAAGCTGCCAAGTGTTGATCACCTTACAGTGACGATCCATCGTCTTTGTGTGAGTGATGAGGGGGATACAATGGGGGCGAAATACACAAACCAAACCAGTTATATATATACTTAATCATGGGTCAATATCGCTATACTTAGTTTCAATTACAGGCAAAAATTTCATCATACACAACACAGGAAGGAACATAAATTTCACCTATGTAATAAATATTTTATTTCAAAATTTATTTTAACATTTTTAAAATGTTTGAATGAGAAAGCAGATTTCTAATAAAGATGAGTAATATTCAAATAAAAGAATCTTTTTTCATTTTTTCAATTTTTTTTTTTTTGTGAATGCTTTTAAAATCTTACTTTTTTTAGTATCAGCTAATATTCTATGACTGATAAAATCTGTACAGAACAATTTTTATTTACTTAAAAATTGTGATACCGGTATTACGTTCTCAGAATATACCTTACCTGCATGTTAGAGCACGCTCACAGCGATGAAGAGGGATGGACATAATATTTTCTCTTGACATGACGATAAGCTTGTCTAATCCGTGTTGTTTATCGTGGAAGATCTTCATGTCGGTAACAGGTTGCTTATCCTCGAACACCTGAATATCCTCCAGAATCACAGATTCGATATCTTTACCTTGTCCTTTGTTTATAGCCTTTAACACTCTGCCATCGTCTGTAGAATGAAACACGTACAGGTCAGGCTTATTACCAGTATTTCCTGTGACTTATCGTAACAGGCAAATAAGTATTTTAGCATGTTAAAATATTTTGTCTGGAACTCTTACTGTAAGTTACAGTTAGATAAATATCAATAGACTAAGAGAAATATTTCAAGTTGATGTACATATAATCTCCCAAAGTAATGAGAAACAATGCGACATTACTAGAGTTCAGCATGTTTTTAAAAGGTATAACACAAAAAGACAATTATCTTTTTCCTTGATGATATCAGTGAAAAGCTGTTCTAAACGATTTTAAAATGAGCCATTTTTATCTGACATTATATACTTTTTGTGAGTGAAGACACAGATTTGAGGACAATTTGTAGCCTATTTCTACATTAAGCCTTCCATCAACCACGAAGTGTCTGTTAACGATTCGTAACTGATGAATACTTGTCTGTGGACTCAAGCTTTTAAATGAGGATTTCAATATGATACACACTATCATTTCATCATTAAAGTTTAGCATTTTCTAATCGACCTCTTAATTTCCCATTGAACATGAAATGACTTGTTCTATTTTTGTCGTTACAAAGACTGTTTTTCTCACTCTCTACTGTGTTTATTGGTGCTATTTGTTTTATCACTGTATTTACCTGTGCCGACAAACATGATGTCGTAGTATCGGTTATCAGCGGCATGGACCTGCCAATCGATGGCGATTTTTGTAAATCTAGACCTGGAAAAAAAGAAAAAACAGGAATATTAGACTGGTGTAATCTGTAATCTGCTGTATGGCATGCTATAATGATTTCATTAAGTAGAGGAAAATTCCATTTACGTAACTCTCTACAACTGGAATAATCCCCAGATTTCTGAGCTGCCATCACCAGATCAATGAATAAATGTCAAGCACTCTCAGCTCAACACGCCAGTTTCCTCAACAACCATAAATAAATAAACGCCAATAAAGTGAAGCAATTTTGAGATGTACGGTTACTTCAACATGTGTGAAAAGTGTACAAAAAACAACCGTTATTCATGGCAAATCGAAAGTGTGGTGAATTAGATGGCATAAGGAGACAGTGGAGTGTTACAGGGCTCTTAGCTGTGTAGTGTTCTGACCTGGGAGTCAGGGATTAAGCTAAATGAGATCTTGTGTGTGTGTGTGAGGTGAATACCAATGTCTTGGTTTTACACAACAACATCTTGATTGAAAATGTGTAACAAGTTGCTGAAATCTTACTTCAGGCTGAGTTTCATTAACAGGGGGGCACCTCCAAAAGATGGAACAGCGTCGTCCATCATTGAGTGAGACTTGACAAAGTTCATGGTATCTTCTCCGAAGTTTCGGCTGTTTTCTGAGCACAATTCGGGATGGGGTTTTGGGGTGTTTTCATCAGGAACCGGCAACCATTCATGTCCAAAATTTTCTTGACCTTTGAATTTTCCTTTAAAAACATTGACAATGTCTTCGTATCTGAAGGCGCACACGGCTGATCCACGAATACTGTTTTCAGGGGTGGTAAAAATAGCATAGAACATCTGTTGCCTGTCCTTACTTAAGTCTGTAGATCTGTAGTTTCCTTGGAAAAAATCTGAGGTTGACTCTGAAATGAGATTAAGAAATTTGTTAGCCTAATTTATCCTAAAACTATAGCGATAAAAGTAATCTTTTAAATTAAATTTACATATTTTCGCAGCTCACAATGACTGATTGAATTATTCAAGCGAATTTTCACACTTACGAATCTCGTTGAAGTAGAAAGGGAAATCCCCCGGGATGGAACAATTGAGGCGTGCTTTTAAGAAGGATGTCCATGTGTTTTCCAGCACTAGGTTGCCTCCCTTGTCGTTCTTACAAACTCGTGCGATCCGTGAAAATACAACCTGTAATAGAAGGTGTGACCATTAGATCTGTGTACATATGGTACCAGGTACGGACTTAACAGGGATGTGTTGTCATGTCAGGAGTATAGTCATCAGGAGTGTGTGTGTAGAGTTAATGTAATTGTATGCTACGATTTATCTGGATCCGTTTCTACACCCTGTAATGAGTAGTGGTGTTCGGGGTTACGACACCAAGGATGAACCGTAACTTTTTCCACATGTTTAAACCTCAACACATATCTTTGCTCTATCTGTAATCATTCGTTTCCCAAAAATATTTTCTTCCTTATTACTAAGGAAAGCAGTATTACAGAGTAATAATTAGTGTTTACCTAGTGTCTGTCCTGTATAAGATAGAGGTAGCCAGTCATTAGACAACCTATGGTGTGTTTGTATTACATTTTTTGCCATAGGAATATTTATGTTAATAATTATATCTCTGCTGTTCCTTCCCTGTATTTAGCTCTCTCCCGGGGAGCAGTCATTATTCACATCCCCGGAGAAACCATTATCTGTAACTTCAATACCTATATTTACAAAGAAACCTAACTGTATTCTATGTTATTAGTCATGTGCTTTCAGTTCTGATCTTTTGTCATCTTTTGCTGTATGTGTAAACGCCTAGAGATGAGAACTAGCTGATAGGCTTCATAATTCACCTGTGTGAGAATACACAACACTTGGGGCCAGTCTGTAGACCTATAGTACAATTTCCATTGTTGTGTACACAACAATTATATCATGACAAAAAAATCTTTCTGTGATCTCTGAACATCTTTATAAAAACATCTTAATGAAAACAATGTAATGAAAATGTGTTAATCAGAACATTGTAAAGACAACACTGTAATAATAACACTGTTATGAAAACAGCGTAAAGACAAGTTAGGACCATACCTAATTACCGTTTACAGATTCTACTTATGTTGGAGGAGGGAATTACATAATAGTCTGGGTATCACAAAGCTACATCAGGAAATCACCTCCCCAGTTACAAGGTTATTTTTGGTACAAGTGCATTAGTGTTATTTATAGTACAGGGTTGCCATGTCAACCCCACAAAATGGGGATACCTGACTAACGAGTTAATAAAGCGGCAAAGTATATGACTGTACAAAAGTACAATCTTATGTCACCAGGCAGCATCATCGTTGTGTATGTTGTATAAATGGTAAACTAATGACTTCATGGTTGGTCATCCCTCCCTTCCCATTACATTATATGTTTAACAAGTTGGGTCAAAGTTTTTTTACAAAGGAGAAAGACTTTAACTTGAAATTTATTTTCTGTAAATCTATATAAAAAACAGACAACAAAAAATTGCTGATTTAACATTTGAGAAAATACCTCATAGAATCTGCTGACATGGAAGAATAGGACAAGTAAAAAATACATGCGTAATTCATGTGTGAAAATAGAAGTCTTGAAATCTTTTAAATATTTCAATCAGCAATTTGATCCGAACCTTGTAATGGAGATATTGGCAGACAGGAAATTCCAGAGATACATAAGTATTTTGTGAGTGGAGTATTGTCACCAGTACCTGTTGTGGGGTCGTCAATACCCCCTTACACTGGATGCACCAGTACACACACACGATAACGTCTTAGTTTTCACACCTCTCATAATTTGTACAATACAATTCTTCCTTGCATGAATTTGATCTTCCTGATGCAGAGGACCTGGAGGTATTGGTATTTTAAACATTCAACCCATGCTCCTTTGAAATGAAACATGGCCATTCTACCTTTCTTCCCCCTGGTTGCGATCACCTATATGTCCCCCCATAACTATGGTTTTATGTTATCGTTACCTTGCCACAATTGATGTTTTCAACTGCTGTCTCCCGGAAGAAGAAATAAATCTTGTCTTCAATATCAAATGAAGCAACAAAGTTCGGGTCTGCAAAAACAAGGAAAACAGAGAATGTAATTGCATTTTCAAAAGGTGCTGAATTCAATTAGGAAAAGAGATCACTTCAATTTATATTGCGAAATTTCCTCACAAATGACAGATAAATCTATCAAAAACAAAGTAATTTATAAAGTCTATAAAGATCTTGTAGCAGGTGGGATATTATATAATATAAATTTACCATTGAGCCATCTTGAGTCATGTTGTCTGGTCCTAATCATCTGTCCGTTCAGAATGAGAGGGTTTTGTTCTGCAATGTCAGTCACTGTTGCCGAAAACAATCTTCCATCTGTTGATTAAAACAAGCGATATTCAATATGAAAGCACTTGACAATTTCTGGTCTGACATGTTTAAACTTAATTGTTGAAACATAACATGCAGGAAGGCTTGCTTTAACAAACACTTTGTCTTCATTACACAAAGCATTGCGGAAAATGTTCAATCCAAAGTTCTATTTTGAAATTTAATCGCATAAATCTTGACAAATCGCAACTGTTTTCATATTGTGTAATTGGTTCTGTGTAATAATTGTGTTGGTGTCATGCAGCTGTAGCTAGCCTCAATTGAAGTGGTTTTCAACTCAAATTCTAACCCCTCTTCCAATTTTTCCCCCGAAAAAAAAAAGAGAAAAAATTTAACCCTTAAATAATTTTGGAGAATTTGTTGGAGTACACATGTAAGTGATCGTAAGTGCTGCCAGTGACAGATGTGGCAGCTCATGTGTGGTCCCCTACAGACCCAGTAACCAATGGTGACCTGTAATGTATCCATGGTAACCAAACCCTCGCCAATAAAAACTGGTATTATCTAATTCCGCATCAATTTGGAGATCTTTTATATCCATGACATGTTCCTTACAATTTCACAATGGCAGAGACGGCAACTTCTAACCTTTAGCCAATAATTCTGTAATCTGAGTCCATCAGATGCTTGAAGTAACATATCTTAATCCACATTTATCTTGCATGATTTTATTACTTTCCATTTCTAAATTTAGGTGACACAACTGTAATTTATAGGTATGTAAAACGTTAAATTTCACAATGGATGATTTTGACATGTGTTTAGATTACTTACCAGAATAAACAAATGAACTGTTATGGTTTGGGTTGTAAGGGCATTTACCGACACCACTCTCTTCGGCTATATGCTTGTACTCAATGGAATCCTGAAAGACGAAAATCACACATAATAACACTCGGCTCCATGCAATATTGTGGTTAATAACTTTTTTTTTAATAATAAGGAACATTAAAGGTATTATCTTGGGTGGTGCTCGAAAACATCATAGAAATAATTTTTCTAGCAACCATTAATTTTCGTACTTTGTTTCATTTTTGTTTCATGCAGTTTAGAATGTATCAACACAGAATTTGATATATAATAGCTTGACTGTAGTGGTTTGTTTTGGCAGGTGAAATAAAAGAAAACTCTATAAACCCACCTCTTTACAACACCAAGGTATGCAACAATATTCTTTTATTCTCTTATCTATTTACTTCAAACTTGTTTTTCCTTAAAACAATGAGTTCATGTTGAAGGGATTTGTATCTGGTAAGGAGTCCGGTGTAGTTATTAAATGGATATCGGTTTGACCTCCAACCTTTTATTTCATCTATAACCATATTGAAAGTGTATAAGACCAAACCGTCACAGAGACTACATAGGATTACAGTTATCCCAGTAAACTACACGCCTGGTACAATAATCCCTTTTCATTCACTCCAACACAACCAGAACAGAACAAGAGAAATTATTTATCCTACACTTATATACTGACATTTTGCCAAGAAAGTCTGTCTGCTGATATTGGGAGGGGGGAGAGCGGGATGAAAGGGAGGTAACACCAATGGGGGATCAATCATCAAGATCTGTACCTTGCCCATTACTAATAAATTTGGCCACAGGGGAGGAATAGGTACAATATAGAGTCTGCCTCTACAATCAGCCTGTCAGTGATGTAGCTGGCCTGTTGGTGGAGCGTGTGGGTTAGGTCTATTTAAAACCTATTGCCAGGGAACACAAGGGAAAAAAACACATTTTGTCTTGCGTCAGAACCCCATGAAAAAAAAATAAACAAATTCGGGACTAATTGAATTTGTTTCAACCTTTAAAAAATCAGACTGATTGTAGAATATATTTTCTCCACCTTTTTACGTCTTTTGAAAAACAATTTGTAATCTAATAAAGCAGAGCATTTTCTTGAGCGTCATCGAGTAAATTGAGACAGGAACAACAAGTTGTGGTTGGTAGAGGGAGATATGGATCCCTTCAGCAGTGGAACTCTTACACAAGCATAGGGCTTCATTCATAATACATATGTCTGAGCTCCAAATTGAATCTGTCAGACTGTAAAACCATCCAAACCTCACATTAATGCCCTGCTAATCTTTTCCTATTCAAACAGCAATTTGTCCCTAATTTTCTATTACAATGACTGCTATGCTAGCTCTATTATTTAAAATACTGTGCTGTCATGGTTCATTAATGTTTTTTTGAGGAAGCCCTGCAAATTATTCAGGATAATTTCTTTCCTGTAACTGCAGCGTCTTTTATTGTGAGTATAATGTCAGTTCCTACACCCCGTATTTCTGGGGCATCATTATTGTACCAACAATACCATGTTTAATGATCTCAGATACAAATGGATGATTCTCCATGTAAAGGAATCCACCGCTCAATATTAATTAAAACCCATAACTCATTGGATTGTCTTGAAAACCTCATTTTGGTTATCTTGAATATCAGTGTGCTAATTTTCTTATCTGTTTAAAAAGTCAGCATTTATTTTTCATTACCCTACCATAAAACTGCTCCGGGCCTTGTGGCCAGTACATAAACCTGCCTAGCAGTTCACACATGATCCAGATAGTACAATATTTACTGTAGATTGTCTACTTTATGACAGCATGTGTAGATGTGTATGTAGATTTGTAATCTCCTGGGGCCATGCAGGTATAGGCAATGTAGGGATATTGTACTGGTTTACATGTGATCCACAGGTAACATGGAGCCAGGCCGGTTAACATACATCGCACCAGACATGTCTTATATCCTAATTGTTATTATAAAGGTGCTACTGTACTGCTACTATATACCTAACCAATACCCCTTCTAAACCTCCGCCAATCCCTCCTGCCACTCCACCTCCGATGACAGCATTACCTTGGTAATCACAGGAGTTACCATTTCTTTGCTCTTTTAACTTGATTCTATAATGCCCTCTCCCTTCTTTTTGTATTAGTTATCATTAGATTAATGATTAAACATTGTGTTAGTTATCATTAGATTAATCATTTAACAGTCTTGTATATTAACTCAATCACCCCTGAAATTTCATAATGAACTATTCCAGCCTTTGAATTGGAAGAGCACAAATGCGTCTTCAGGGGTGAATGAGTTAACAGATCAAATGTGTAATATCTACCATAATACACACTAAGGTATCAGTAATTGAAACACTACACTATGTCTGATGCCCTTCAAGTTAACAACTAATATCTGAGGAGCTTATATCCATAAACAACAATATCTATCAGCTGACCATCGGCTAATGTTCCGCCTGACCAATGATTAGATTAACTAACGACTGCTCTGTAATCCTGTGATGGCTGTAGCCAGAGGGATGTAGCCTAATTGTAGCTATAATCAGGTCAGTGGTGTGTATCTCCCTGTCTGCCGAGGTGGCTGTAGGCCAATGAATCAGTACTAATTCCCCACATCTCTATGACTAGTCTAACACTACCAAATCACCTACATACTGATTACTTGTTCAGTATCAGATTATACTCCAGGAAATACCTAGAAAGGAAGCAGTGTAAGACTTCCAGCTTATCTTCCCGCCACACCGAGGACACAGAAGATGATCCCATTTATAGGCTTAGCAAGCTGGGGGAGGGGGTGAGGGGAGGAGGGGAGGGGAGGAGGAGATTTTTTGTGTTGCTTTCCCTTTAACTTCATCTGGTTAGAAAAACTTACATTTTTAAGGCTATAGCTTCGGCACTTCGGTTTATAAGCATTTGTTCCACACACCAACAGATTTCCTGATTCCTTTTTCCCAAGGACTCTGATAAAATTTTGGCATTCCTCCTGAAAATACAAAAGATGCATTCAGTAAATAAATATGTTTTAATTCTATTGTCTTTTATACACAAAGAGTTAGTTCATCTCTGAATCATGTACTGTAATACGGTCAACAGCTGGTGAATAGGTTGTACAATGACAACTTCATACAACAGCTGGGGCAAAATCAGGCAGAAAGTTTAACCCAGTAATCTAGAAATTGACTCTACAGATAATATCATATCTAAAATGTGATCTTACGAAGTAACAGAGAAGGGGGGAGAACGTGCAGAGGTTTATGTATACAGAACCAGGTACAGTTGTACAGGATGAGAAGGGTGTTCACTCACACAGGCAACCCATTGTAGTCAACTACACAAACTGTTGATAGTGTTTATGTAAAGAGATACAGAAATAACTGGTGCGTTTTTGTTGATAAAACTGTTTGGCAAGCCTGGTGATAATTCAAGGCTGGGGAGGGTACCAATATTACTACAGAAACATGCAGCATCACGGACAGGTTATGCACGTGTTATGCGGGTGCGTGTAAACAGTTACGTTTAGCATCTGCCGAAGGTCAGCCAGACCTGGTGATAGACCCGCATACTCATGTATCTTACCGTCTTCCCCAACAACTCACACAGAAGTTTGTAATTGTATAAAAGTACCCATAATTTGCTGTAGGTTACGACTCCACATCAGGGCTGATGTGTGTTCTATAAAACAGACAATTCCTGCCTGGAATACTAATGGTGTCATAAATGCCTCCCCTACTCTCCATAACTCCTTCAATATAAAACATTTTAGGGATACATATTAAGTGTATGATATCAGAATCTGAATCTTCTAAATGCTCCGATTATTTTGTTTATCATGTTTTTTTTCACAGCGTGTGTTCAGTGACACACTATGAACACTTGAGAAACACAGTGGATAGAAAAAACACATAAATTTCCATGATATTTTAGGATTCATACGAACCTAACCAGCGCAACAATTATGAGAGATATAATGTGTCTCTGTAGGGCCCATTAAAAAGGGGTAATTTTTCAACCTTGTCAGGTCCATCTATGGTTGACAAAGCCTTGTATTCCCACCATCATATTACCGCACATAGTACTCACTGAGTCAGGCACACACATAGTACTCGGCTATGTAAACCAATCCCAATGTATCTCAAGTTTCTATCTTCAATTAAAAACCAATATATAAAATTTTACTATATATTTACAAGATTTATAGAAAGCTGTACTATTTCAAATGACTTGACATTTTCTTTTTCTGTATCATACTTAACAACAATCTGATGAACTAAAACAGCCAGCCTAACTACTGCTTTGGTTCATGAAGCTGAGATTGGTGTATTTTCTGAGGTACACACATGAGCAGACCCTGACAGGCCGTAAAAAACCCTCAGATAGATACCAGGCAACAGAAACAATAGGCCTGGCAGACGTCACAGCCTGGTCTAACTACATCAAGCCATTGTTCCTCTGACAGTTAATGTATACATTTCCCTGGTCTGGTCTTCATTCTGAGGGGGAGATGATCAGAGGAGTGAGCTTGAAAACTTGAGATTTGATAAAAACAGAAGGGGGAGAGGAACAACAACCTCTGCCAGAGACCGAATCGTGATCAAACAGGCGTAACTTCAGACATGGTCCAAGAAGAAAAGTGTACTTTTTGAAAAACATGCATAGCCAGCATGGTAGCTGTTTTAAATCCTAATATCACACTTAAAGTTTGTACCTTTACAGCAATGAACACATTGTTTTTGAAGAAAATCTGATTCACAAAAAAGACTTCAGAAATATCAAGCTGCAGACTTATGTATCAAATCTCAAATTAAAAGTTTTTTGTTTGCATGGTTTGAAAATATTGTTTAATTACCAGCTGCGTAAAAAGGGGGCGAAGTCTGGTCTGTCAGAAACTGACACTTCATATAAAACTAGTAAATAAAATTCCAAGTCTACAAAAACACAATTGTCCTACATGTCAGGCATGCAATGAAAGGGCGGAGAAATTTACAGGGAGTATGGAAAGGCATGCATGACAGCCATTTGTAGCAAGATCCCTATACTTTATATAGAAAATGTAGGTTACCCTGAGATGGTTAATCC
>JAULCA010158837.1:2310-13378 GCA_032360845.1 Crassadoma gigantea | reverse complement strand
GCATGCATGACAGCCATTTGTAGCAAGATCCCTATACTTTATATAGAAAATGTAGGTTACCCTGAGATGGTTAATCCAGGCACATGATTGAACATAAGAATGGGGGCATTAGAGTCCTAACATAATCACCAGAGCAGTATTAGATACTGGCGGCCACGACAGTACTGTCACTGGCACACTTCTTACACCAGACAGATATATAGCATGCTTCCTTACTCTGGTATAATACTACCTTCTGTATTATTTTGAGGCACTTGCATGTATTTTTATGTATACCCTCTCAATATCATAATTTTGTCCTTTTTATTTTGCAGTAATTAGCCTGTATATACCTCCTCCTATTTCTTGTAAAATGTACATATTCTAGTGGTAATCTTATTTTGATGCCCATTGCCCTATTTTGTCCTAAATAATGATTGTATGTACTAAGTTTTCTGTAAATTGTTATCTTTAGCATATGAGTGTGGCAGCTTCGTCCCCATGTCTGATTCCTCCTTTCACCCATCCCTATACATATCTACTTGCAGTCTAGTTATCTCCCCTGTTTGCATTGAGATAGTTGGCACACAAACGCACACACACAAACAAGTGGGTCTCCTGCATCTTGAGCCCTCATTAAAATCTTCAGATAAGGACATTATCTGATAGCACTACTAAGTAAACTCTAACAAGACAGATAACTCCAGTCTACTGCCACTTGAATGATCTTTTTTAAAGATGTCTGTCAGTTTCTGATTGAACTTCGACAGTTGTACTGATAGCAGCATCATGAAGTAAACATAAACACAGACCTGATCTGTGCTGTGTAACTCAACAAAGTCCTTTTTGTAAAGTGTTCCACACTTTTCTTTTAATGTCATTTTGGAAATTGGTGCACATTAAAAAAAAAATGTTAAATTCAAATTGTGAAGCCAGCTATGCCAGCCCCGCCTCAGATAAATTTTGCGGCAAACTGCATTAAAACATAAGGTGATTTTGTAATGCGTAATATGTATTGAATAGAATGACGCGAGCACACGACAACAAGGGCTGTGTTCCCTGTGATTGTCTAGATAAAAGTACTGTTATAGGTCGAGCTTTGTACCTAACAAATAGACCACCCTGATTAATCTCACCTTCTCATTATCATCAAATCAGCGACCCAGTTGTTCAGGTGTTATTTAGCTCAAATTTAAAAAAAAAAAAAATTTTTTTTTAATAAAAGTCTTAATAGATCCCCAGATCAGCTATTTCTATATGATTGATCTAACAATAACTACATAAATTTGTCAGATACAATCATATTTAAGTCATTTTTTTTTCATACTAAATCATCAAAGATATAATGATCAGAGTGAACTACCTTATATATGTTGTCTGTACTGTGGTTTATTACTCAAAGTCATTGTCACAACAACAATTGCCCCAGCTATTTAGCGGTTAACCCGCCATTATCAGACATTTTTTTGCTGTTCGCGTTAGCTGGTGTTGTGAAGAGTTCTCAGTGACGCTGCAGCTGTATATAAACTATACAGGAAGAGCTACACTCAGTGAACATACCTGGTACAATGGCCAGCGTTTATTTCTGATTTCTTAATGGCGCGCTCTGAAACAGGAGCCTGTGTACCGGCTTTTGAAGTGAATATGTACAAAGTGATTACCGGGATATTGAGCTCATTACGATGTTTTTGATCAAGTCATGGGTTCTGCTTCCCCTCAACAATGAGATGCTCTAATTGGAGATTACCATCATCAACATCCGAACATCTAGGAAACCCCTTACATTCACACAAATTCATGACTCGTAACACCTTTATCCTCGCAGGTTCCTTTCACATTCTAATTACGTTTACACCTGTACTTAATAAACCTATAACTATTGGTCGTATTGTACAGCCATGGCAATATAACGCGGGACCCTTGATACAGATTACTGGTCAAAGGATCCACGTCCCATTGACTTTGTGTTCAATAAAAACAGCGAAGGAATTTCACCATTACTACAAGGGAGTGGGTCAATACCATGCGCTGATTCTCTGTACCACAGCATCATTTCCATTTTTAAATCAAGCCAAACTGTACATTAATGCATACCCAACGTTTGCGTCAGGAAGGATTGAAATACCAATTTTGTCAACCAGCGGCAGAAAATTAGCCTGCCATCACTTTCAGTTGTTCCATTTCCAATGAGTTTGATAATAAAGTGAGGCCTATCCTGCGAACACTCTATTAATGCTGATCATCAAGACAGGGTTGTCCCTACGTCCACATTCCCATATTACTTTGATGATGTTTTCTACATCAGCAGGTCTGGTTGAGTCAATACGGAAATTGGTTTGCACGTCAGATCTTTTATATTGAAAACGACAGCAATTCCTTCAAACCAGGCTCTGGATACAAGTATCACAAGGTTTGATTATCAAACCTGGTCAATGATGAGTTTGTACACCAATGAACTCCGTAAATAAATGGCCTGCGGTATTTGTTTAGAAGTACTGTACGTCTGTGTCCTATTAACAATCTTATTGATCTGATGGTTCGTTTCACCTGCTGACAATTAGCCAAGACTTTAATAATGAATTGTTTTATTGGTAATTGGTTGTTTGCGGTCAGTTGATTGGCAGCTGACCATTGGCCAGACAGTGTCAACACCTCTACTACTAACCCAACAGAGACGGTGCCAAGTATTAGTCATCTTCATGTACATCACTACTTAGCCGTATCACCAGACATAGAGCCCTCGATCTCCTCCTCTGAGTACTCCTTCACTGTATCTCTAACATCACCGGTCCTCCTCTGTACATTCATTCAGTTAATGTAGGATTGGCTCAAATAGTTTAAAATATCGGTATGCCATAATGATGATGATGTAAATGAGAAATTAATTTTTTCAAGTCTCGTAAAAGCTGACAACATTTTTTAATGGTTCCTCTGGAGTTGAGAAATTCTCTAATTATGGGTGATGGTGCCATGGAATTAGCAGAGATTGAGTTACAGAAAAGACAATTAGCGTTTAGGTTTGGTACCTGGGCCAAAACCCTGTCACCTGGGCTAACAAAAGGCAGGTCTCGGCACAGGTGCTTGTCATAAGTGTCTGGTTACAATATAAAACCAACCACAGTAAAACAATCAGGCCCGCGCTCAGCAGTTTTGGGATTGTTGTAATCAGTGTGCATGTCTTCTGGTCATTAATCCAGACTTGAGTGATCAATGCTCACCTGTAGAGGTAATAGATACCCAACAGTATGAAATGCCAAGTCTTGTGACCTAGTCTTTATCGGTCAGACTGACAGGTCTCTGCTACCCTGTACACCCGCACAGGCTTCAATGTACCAGGCAGTCGCTGTCTGGCAAGTCATAAAGTGGGTATTTTCTGTGGATGTTGGTCCAGTTGGTTGGTTGAGATTTTGGGTACTGACATATTATGGCGAGGTCGGGATGAGGTAAACAGTCGTGTGGGAGGGTACATGTATCCATGAATCACTCAACCTCTCAGACTGAACATGAAAATATGGCACAAGCACAAACTGCGTCAAATCCGGGACAGTTATCACAGAACGCACCCAGTGACCTAACCCAAACAATAACCTGCTGTTTCCCAATGTCACTTTCTGGCATAGATTTGGGACTATCTTCCTAACATGTGCCAGTTGTGTGGGAATCACACTCTAGCTGAAGTGCCCCAGACGGGGAAAAAAAAGGAAAGCTACAATTTACTTACCTCTGATTTTTGTTTCTTTCTACAGACACCCATGTCATATGATCTAGGCGGCCATTCAATTCTCTGTAAATAAAATAACAGGTATTTTCTTCTCAAATCTGTCTCAACATTCAGTCCTCACACTTGTGAAAACCTCCAGTTATATAAACAGGTTTCAATTACACTGCAGTTACGTACCGATATCTTACATTTGAAGACTTTATTATTTTTTGGGGACTTTAGCAAGTCTTATATCTTGAAAATATTAAAACCATCGTTTTTTTTCTTCCGTTTAAATTCAATTTTATTTTGATAACATATGTGCGTAATTTAATAACATACCTTCAAACTCTCCTCTAAATTAACCATGCTGATATTGTACAATGTATTCCTGTAAATCAAACAAAATAATTAATAGAAAATGTAACAGCAATTATTTAAACATTTAAACCATTACATAACAAATTCAATTAAAGAGCCAAGAAGTTGGCAACAACTGATGGCAATCACCGATTAGGTGTGGACCATTGAGGTAAAGTGAAAGTAAAAGCGTGACAAATTATCCGAAGCAATTTGTGACCATATCCTAATCACAGGCTTATTGGAGGCTTGTTGGCACATTGTGTGTAATCTGTATACAAACAGGTTGCAGTTGACCTTATCATGGTCGACAAGACCAGTCAGGTTTGTATTGGAAAGAAAACCCTCCTTCAAATCAGGTCTAATGGAGGTTATTGGCTAGATGTGTACCTCCCAAACCTCCTTATCAACATGAACCCAGGCTGTGTGACCCAATGATCCCTCAAACAAACATGTCAGGCGAAGACTGGCACACTTGTTTTTAACTTACGCACTTGAGAGAAAAAAGTTGACCTTTTAATGGTTAGCGAAAATGTTCCCTAACTTTGTCTTATCACCTGTAGGTTTGAATTGACTCTATCTTATACACTGTCTCTTGTGTTACTCCTGATGAGCCCCGTGTCTGACAGGGCCAGATAAGGCAGGGTAAGGAGCAACATAAGGGGACCAGCACTGAGGGAATCACAGAAATTATCCCTCACATAGACTGAGATATCCTCAGCTGTAGGAGTTTCCAAGGCACATTTAAATTGTCATATCAGCTTCAACAATATACAGCCATTTACATGACCTCCAAATGCCAGGGGTCAATATACACACAAAAACATTTAAATATAGAATAGCAAGTATTTTGACATTTCTAAATGCTAAATGATGCTCTGAACACCTGAATGTAAAGAAATATGATATGCGATAAAAAAAATGGATCTCCTTCATCCCAGCACACACTACATTTTTAAAATTCTAACAACTCCCTACATTGAGTTTTGAATTCTTACCTTGCTCCAACTAGCATTGACATTGACTCCCTATCAGTATATAGAAGTTTGAAGTAGTCAGAGTGGGTAGTGACACCGGAGAAAGAAAGTCTGCCTGGAACATCTGTAAAATACAAGAAACATCATAAATTATTAAGGGGAGGCAATTCACAACCAGGAAAAGATAACTCATTATAATGGAGACTATACATCAGGAAAAGATAACTCACCAAATATAGTCAGCCTAAAAGGTTAGGCATTATGATACTATCTTTACAGACAGATCAAACATGAATAATATTAATAATTAACTTTAAATTGGTTTACAGTATTTTGAAAGGCCTGCACTATCTATTCCATGTTAATGGTTTATGGCTGTTTCAAAGCATCTCAGTTACAAAAAGTATACCGCCATGTTTTATCCTGAATCTGTCTGAATAATTGATGATGATATGGGAGTTAGAAAGAAGGTGAAATGAAGCGTTAGCTCCCTAGGGACATCTAATTACGACATTTCATCCTCTGTCAGTGATGTACTCTGTGACTGATGTCCCTGTGCAGACCAGGTATGCATATCATTAAGGCTGGGAGAGAACCACAACTTCAAAACTTTAAGATACATCAACAATTACTGTCAGGCACAGTGATTGATGTACAAAAGCGTGACCTTCGGACTGTTGACAGACCAGTAGGAGATGTTCCCTAATTATATACCGAAGTCTTAATTAGTGGTGTATGATGCCCTTCCCTTACATTTCTCTCTCACTGGTCTTTGTCAGAAAAAAATTCCTCATCTAAATCCTTTATTTTTAATGTCAAATATTGGTCCAACACTTGAGGAATGGTGTACTCGAGTTGTTGGAATAAGTATTATAATTACCTAACATCTTTCTAACTTCAAATTTGTTCATCTTTTATAGACTTGACATATCATTAATTAACGAATGGATAGTATTCAGACTAAAAAAAAAATGTATGCACACCTCCACAGTCGTAAATTGTAAATGTGTCTTTCAAGGTGAAGGGTTTCAGACGTAACTATGTAATAGATAGAATATTAAGTAGGTGACCATCCTGTAAATACTTTCTCAGTGGTTTTAAAGCCGAGCTGTCAGCGGGTGAAGATTACTGCGTTGTATGGAATACTATACCGAATCTCAAGTGTTTTTTACGTCTCATATCTAAACCTCTGGATCATCTTTGTGTTGGATCAACAAAACATCGTGGTCCACACGCTCCCCTAAGTGACAGTTCTCACATTACAGACTTCTCCACTAGGGACACCATTAGCATATTTCAAAATATTGTAAGGGGTGTCAAAAGTTTAACAATTCTCATATAAAACCTTAGTATACTTTATAAAATAGGTTAATTTAGATTATTTGTGGGAGTTACTGCAAACCAGTAAAGAACCACCTTACCTGGATAAATTGGAAAATAGAACACATGTGTTGTTCTTCAACTCTTTAATTGTAAAATTTGTCAGAGAAGATATAATTTGTGGTAATATCAAACGAAATTTAGAAGGAACAGACATGATAAGCACAAGACAGACCCTCTAGTTAGGGGGCCCTTAATGTTCATCTGTATGTCAGACATCTCTTCAGTTTTTTATGACCTTTGACCTGAATTGGCACACAGCCAGGTCAGATTGCTTCTTTCTTACCTTGCCTAGCTAGCATTAGTGAGAGTGAAGGACTTGGGTCCTAGTTACTCCTCTGTATCACTGCCAATGAGGCAGGCAGGAGCTACTGAATAATTCATATCGCTTGTTTAATAGAACTAACACGCATAAAATCAACTTTGAAAACTTCATTCAAAACAGATGTGAAGATTTTTGTTCATTTGAATAAATTGAAAAGGTAGGGGTTTGAAATTAAATGGAGAGTTTTAATAAATGCTGGGAAAGTCACCCTATGAAACAAAATTATAGAATCCCTACAGAATAGATACCATTCTAATGGAAATGTTTCATATTTCCAGGTTTATTCCGCACAGTCTGAAAAACCTGATCCCGTACTCACGAGGCACATAATTGAAATACACACACACGAATATATTATAAGTTACACTTAGCCATATTTTCAATCATTCTTTGGTAAATGAAAACTTTGGCATAGAATATCTCAATCTTCCAGATTACATATAAAACCTTTATTTAAGATGACAATTATTGATAGATAGAGAAATAAATTAATTTAGTTAAATATCCAGTACCCTGTTTACCTACACAGCCTAGCCATGTTGATCTCGGATGGGATACATATGTTATCAGTTTATCTTGTAATGATACCAGTTTATGTTGACGTCAATATCTCCCGAATCTAATAACGATAGTATCGTACACTACGCCCATCTGATAAAGGTCTAATTGAAGGATATTTAAAAAGCATCATGATATTCTTATCAATTTGTTTTGTGTTATATAAAGTAATCATACCGATATCTGTCCACAAGACTCTCAAACTACAGCTCAACACAGAAAATCTAATACTGCACTCCGTATTTGGTCTAGTTTACAAATTAATCAGATTGTGAAACATCAGGTATTGTTTGAATTAATTTAAGATGTAATTAATAAAAATTTAATATGGTGCTGAACATATTATAATAGCTGACTGCCGTTGAGTACAAAGCGACATGGCGGGTGGGGGTAGTTTGTATGTCAGTATCGGGTTAAACCTTGGCAGGCCACTTCAAAGTATCATATAAATGTTACATGTGTAATTGTCTGTCATATGTAGGACAACGTAATCTACATTTAATAATAACGAGTCGTGCTACATAAAAAGTTTGATGACTTCAATGACGATATGACAGCGTGCGGCTGTAGAGCGAACTAGGACTAATCTGACGACTTATCTCGTTTCATTATCGCTGACCCTGTCTAAAAATATGATAGTAGTATTGTATGGTTGTGTGTATATATATGAAACTCCATGGCCATTGGAAATAGGATACACACTGTCAAATTTAATACAATATAAAAACTTGTTCATATTTACGATTGTAGATTTATTTTTCCTCTTGATACCCATCTGCCCATAGAAAAGTTTGTATGGGGATTTGGCAGGGATCCGACCACAGTGAATGGGTGACGTGGGATATACAAGGTACCGTTTGATACTCTGCCAACCTGTTACGCCATTACGAATGTGTCACAAAATTTCGTAACAAGACAACATGGTACAAAAAATGTTTCACCAAACGTCGTAATAGGACGACACCTCGTAATACAAAAAACTAATTCACTAACTACATCCATCACTTTTACACACAGCCCTATGCTTGACTCGACCACAGCCTGTAAATCAACAGTTATTTTTTCACAGTTGACGTCATCGCTATCTATCAGTGTTGACTTGGTTAGGTAACTTAACAAACTTTTACACTTAAAACTTCATCCTTGTTTTTATTTCTTAGAAATTTAAAAACAATTATTCTTTTCAGGTAATGTGGTAAATAAATTATTTTAGTTTTTTTTAAGGGCAGTAACTTGTAGGAATCCATCATACTTCCCCACAAGTATTCTTAGTAACATAGGTATCAACTTTATACATTTGTACCTTGTGACAGTACAAACTGTAGGTGTTAGACTCAGAACCTCGTGACTAGTAACCGTAGGTGTTGTATTTCAGATTAGGACGAGTGACGACTAGTAAAGGTTAAGCCACGTTACAATGATTTCCATGTCGGACACCAACAACAGCAGTATTTAACACTCAATATTTTGTTCCGATGAATACACACTTCTCAACCTATCTAAATCATACCAGCTTTACCATGGACTCTCAATTGTATAACAAACAAAACATCACCCAGACATAATCCAGACCCTAAAATAGTCACCGAAAAAAATACATGAAGAGTATAGAAGAATACATGCCATTCCAGTTTCAAATAGGAAAACACGAGGCAAATATTGACAAAAACTCTACTAAATATTTGTTTATTGAGGTCAAACCCTATATCTGTGACGTCAGAAGCACCCGTCCCAACCTTAAGTAAATACTCCAAATCCAAAATTTAACGTCCAATCAATCATTTTTTTTCATTTATTGATATTTACTTTTTAAATTGTTTTGTTTCTTATTTGCATGGTTGTCACCTCTGAATTGAACTAATAGTATGATAAAGTAAAAGAAGTGGTCCCCAACGACAGACCTTTAATAAAGACTCGTAACAGAACTGTATACTTTAATAATCCTAGTCTTCTTAAGGCTTATCCTGATGTAGTCATTGGTTCTGCCATTCAAACATTTCCATAACCTAACAGATTTGTATAATGTTTGAAGGCCACTAAATCTCTTGTCAACTTTCCAATGCAATTAAGTATTGTTTTTTAAACTCGGTTCTTGGTAATAATGGGGATTAATTTATGATTAACAAATGATCAACGCTTTAATCGTCATACTGGCTTACCCTGTATTTGGATCAGAATTTAATATCGGAAAACACTTCTAAGACTGCTTATCCTTTTGGGACTGATTAATAGAAATGTAGAGAACAACTGTTCTCCCCCCGGGTAAACAAACGTTAAAATCATATGCTCCTCAAGGCTTTACATCGTTAATCCTTTTTACGCATGCAGGATGTTGTTCGGACACGAAAACTCAATCTGACGCACAGCAAAACAGTAAACACAATTTATACAGAACCAATTTATGCCAAATATCAAACCAATTTTATATCGTAATAACAGCTTCCTGGCAAATCTCCATTCTTCTTGGCAAGAAGCAACACCTATTGGATCTAAGTCCTAACCTATGAGTCCTCTCCATGCATGGTACGAGCGTCTATGTTACCCACGATTCCCTCTAGGTGATCTCTATCTCGTAAATGCTTTAACTGATGTTGGTTTCATCCACCCAGCAGTACCTGATGCCTATCTTTGCAAGTCAATCCATCATATTTTTGCAGACAACCATTTAACAATTAAGATTATTGGTCAGGTAAAACGGGATAGAACTAGACGTGGGTCAAACACACTGACCATCCAGATTTAGACAAGTGTCTGAGAAACTGAATGGGCAGCACTTGTACAGCCCACTGAGCGTCTTTGTGCCTCACTTTGATGTCAGATAAAACACACATCATGTACTTTTAACCCCGTCACTGGCTTTATCGAAAGTCAAGAGGCTAAATTATGTGAAGGTGGTCAGTACGGTCAACCATCATTGTTTAACTAGACAGTAGTACAGAAAAACAACAGCAAAAAATGCTTGTCCACTTTTGTTATTTCTATCTTGTAATATCAATCAAGTCCTTGAATCAAGTATTTTTTGTTAATTCTGATTACATGTGCAGGTGTGGAGTGACAGGTGAAATTCATTCAGAATCTTCAAAGATCTTGAGTGTGGCTAAGGTATTTGTGTTTGGCATGCATCCCTTCCCAACATTCAGCAAAAAATTGGCCGATGGATATTTTCACATACGGATTTTGCATACCTACACACTTTGTATGTGCAAGTATTCATGGCCTGAAGCCTTACGTACATCTATCTACCTTAAACAAAAGTGTTTGCATATTTTAAAATGTAAATGTCAGCCGTCATCTGTTATGTTGTCGCCACAAAGTCCAAGTTCAAAATCAAGTGAATTTCAAATCAAAGAAATTTCAGTAGCAAAATAAGAGCTAAATTTAAAGATTTTGTGCTGAGAATGCATGCCCATCAGTCATAAAACAATTAAAACAAGTGTCTCTATGTTGAGGGCTTGTTAGACTTCTAGGCCACCTCATCACACCAGGCATTGATTGGGGGAGATATTGAAATGCCATCCACAATCGTGAGGAGATCTTGTTCTAAGGGCAAAATCATGATGCAGTATAGTGTAGGCAGTCCGCAATTAAACCCCACATCAAAGGGAGGGGATAGGGGATACACAAGGGTAACAGTGAGGATGTTATCTCTCTACTTCCAGGGGGATGATCCTTAAATCATCCCTTTACTGTCATGTCACACCTTCACAATGACTCATGGCCTTATAAGCTCTCGGTCTGGCATTCTTTTCTTTTCATTAAAAAATGTTTAAAATTCGAAAATAGTAAATA
>JAULCA010158283.1:0-14950 GCA_032360845.1 Crassadoma gigantea | reverse complement strand
CAGGTAAACATAATCAAGCGACTCAAGCACCAATCAATTATTAAGGAGTGGCACATAATGTCCATCACGAAATTTTTCGCGAAAACTTATTTAAGGGGAATCCAGTTCAATGGCCTTACTCACAAAAATTAGAAATAGCGAAAGAAATGATATGTCAATGTACTCAAATGTTTAACCCTTTCACCACTGTAGACCATAATAAACTCATCTAGATCAATGCATGGTAGAGTCTACTAAAGTTACATAGGGGTGAAAGGGTTAAGGTAGCTATCGAAGCTTTTGATGAGTTGCTCGTAAATAACGAAAACCACATGAATTGTTAGTGATTAACAGAGAGCTAAGCATGGTGACCCTTATATTTACAGGACATACATGCAAATACATTAATAAATTAAGTTTTAGAAAATAGATAACATGACACCATTCTCGCATGATTCTTCTACTAAATACATTCTTAGAGATATCAAAAGTCGTAGAAAGACCTGTGAAAAACGCATTTAGAACTTATTTTTATTCGGTAATCTTCAGCAATAAATATCAGGGCAGTAACCAATTTCGCGCCTTCTAAGCGAAGTATGCAGTCATGGTCGATAGAATGTAATTTCACTATTATAGAAAAATCTGGGGGGAGTGGGGGGGGGGGGGACAAATTGATTAGAAAGTGTATAATTTATATGACTTTAATAATCAAACATGTATATTGTAATCTGTACTCGGATGTACATAATATAATGTTTACTGGTCCCGTAGTGTATTCTATGATAAATTCACTGATCGATATGCTCAATCATACTTCCTTATGAAAAGCCGTTTGATTAAAGAAAGAAAGATATTATTTTCTTGTGATAACATTGAAAAAAAAACCTTGAAAGTTACATTGTAGTTCAAAGCGATTCTGTTTAAAAATAAATAAAGAAAAAAATACCATGACGAAAAATCAGCTTTTTATTTTAAGTGTCGTTGCGCGTCGATGATCAATTAGATAAAGGCGTTTAACCAAATCGGGAACGCTGGAAACAGTTTTCATACAAATATAATATCAATCATATGTCACGTATGTCAGGAAACATACCCGAAGTAGAAATGTGTTGAACAGGGAAGAAAAGATTAAGTTATCAAAGTAAGAGTTTTTCATTATCACAGGTCCCTACAGGTAGGACGTACCTGCTACACCCAGCTAAACAGCTTTCTTTTTCCTAATGTCTCCCTTGACAATGTCTGACTATTAGCCTTTAGTTGAGCGCTCGTTGTGAGGAAGGCTTTGGGTTCTGTCCCCTAGCCAAGACATACCAGAGTCTGATAAAATGGAAGTTTCAACTCCTGAAGGACTGGTTCGCCCTTGTCAGGGTGCAAAGAGCGAAAGTGAGGGTAATCACTGGATATAGAGGATGGTAGGAAGTTGTCTTCAGCATTAAACCGCATTCTGGTTGAAGCTATAGTCCTATACACGTATTTACAGTCTACATTAACATTCACTCAATAACCATTGTTTTCACAAACCAGGGCGCGAATAAGTTCATCTTAGACAGCTTCGCAATTTATTCAATTTAAACGTGCACTACTGTAGTCTTCACTTCATAAATTTACCAAAAATAGAAAACTTTTCCTTAAAAAGTTCTGAACAGAACTACAAACAATCGAATAACGCTTGTAAGCGAGTTTTGAATACGTTGATGCACACATCTTCAGAATAACAGGACAAATTCTCCAAACAGAATGCAGTTTTTTACTAAGATACATATGAATATATTTTGTTGATATTTATAAATAATTGATATTAAGAATTCATGTTTCTACTTTAACTTTGAGGTAGATTTTCAATTAATGGAGCAGCAAACAACTAACTGACTCCAATATTATGATTATGACGTCACGATTAGAATGACATCATGATCATCAGTCAAGGCTCTATGGTCTCAAGAATTAATATTTACTTGAGTCTGGTTTGGCTTGGTTTAGTATTGTTTAACGTCCTATCAACAGCTATTGTCATTTAAGGACGGCCTCCCCTGTGTGCAAGATGCATGCGTGTAATGTATGCGTGTGTGTTATGGGAGGCTGCTATATGTTCGTGTACTGTCTCCTTGTAATAGCACGGAACTTATGCCAACTTTATAGTGCTACCTCACTGAAACATACTGCCGAGGACACCCAGCAGGACGCCCCACCCGGTCACATTATACTGACAACGGGCGAACCAGTCGTCCCACTCCTAAATTGCTGAGCGTTCAGCAACCTCAATGGTATGTCTCGGCCAGGGGACAGAACTCAAAGCCTTCCTCACAGGGGCGAACGCTCGACAAAAGGACAAAAGTGAGGCTTTGTCAATGGAGACATTAGGAAGAAGAAAGTTGTTTAGAACGAAGAGTAAAGACCAGATCCCCAGTTGAGTCGCGTCTTACGATCATGCAATGGGGGCAACAGGTACAATTCTTACGCCCTACAACCAGGGAATACTAACTTAGGTAATTTTAATTTAGAATATTTTTCGTATCTTGAACATCTACGAACTTTAAGAAGTAGATGCCCTTTATGACAAAGTGTGTGATGTAACAAGCCTACACTGATATTTATATTGTAAATAACAAAAAAAACTATAATCAGTGAATGTATCAGAACTATTAAATAATTTCTATCCCTAATACCAAGCCGTAGTTGCTTCTTTAGACATTCAAAAAGTACTTTCTAGAAAAAAATATCCTTGAATGTGAAAGCAGATTCTTACACATTTTAAAGCTTCTGGAAAATGATATTTTTATATAAAATAAATTGAGCACAAGAAACTTACACAGTTTATGGTGAACACTTGCAGTACAATATGTAAGCACCTTTATCCGAATTTATCAAACAAGTAATTATCTTGTTCCAGATCTATAACAGGTGCTTCATCTTTTTTCCAGTATTAACTGTCATTGATGACTACCTGTACTGACTATTATTTCGGATTACTAGGGATTACTAGTTAGGACTGCCAGTGTTCAACAGTAGTAACTGTCATTGTTGACCACCAGTACTCAATTTCTTTACTCTTTTTCATCCACGGACCCTATTAGAAAATTACCTGGTTTCTTTCTCCATGATTTACAGTCACAATATTCTGGTATACACCACTAACACTTGTTCTTTCCAATTCCTCTAAACGTATCTCTCAAGATATCGCCAGTTTCTTTATAATGCCACAGTATAATTCGGTATTAATCTATTGGCCAATGTACTTTTCATTTCAGTACGGGGGAGAAAATAACAAACATCTTACAATTCCATTGGGTTTATTATAATATCAGTGAACAAAACGCTTGGCAATCCTCTCCCTATTTGAAAATCCCTTAACTCGAATTTCCCTATCCTAGGCATGAAACATTTAATAAAATTTCTAACATCCGTATTTTGCATTTATCTAAATAAACGTGTTTTGCTGACCTGCCGTATAAAGGATGTTTTAAATTCTAGACCTTTTCCACTAATACACACTGCATGGGTATAACCAGGTGTAAATCGCATACAATGCCGGACACAACTTACAACGGCTTCCTAGAGTGTAGTTTATGCTGATTTATAAACGTGTTTATAGTGATAAGCGTTAGGTATGCTTCCCTATGTATATTTTAGCCTATCGCTATAGAAATAGTATAACTAAAACTTTCTGGGAAAAATATCTTGGTAATGATAATCGTTATTTACATCTAAAAGGTGATATCAAATGACGTCATAGTATATGTGACGTCATGAAACCGGGTAACGACCTTTGTTGCATCACGTAGATTATATTTATTGACTTCATAGACCATATGACGTCATGAAACATGGCGTTTTGCATGGAGGTATGACCTTTAATTAAGAAAATGCTTAAACATATTATACTTATACATTTGGAATTTCTCGTATTTAAAGTTATTCCAACTTCTGACAAGTTCTGGTTAAACTTTGAAATATGTTTGAGAAGAAAGTACTATGATACTATAAATTAAAGTAGCTTAACAGTTTTGTTTGTATGGAAGTTTTTTGTGAAGGAGAACAATTTCAGAGCAAGACGTCATACCCATTGTATGGAGGCTTTTCGAACGGATCACCATCTATATAACTCACTAAATATTTAAGTGCCAACTAATGACAACATTATTGTGTTTTTTATCATGCATAAAAACATTTAAATATGGATTAGACTTTGTCTTCATTATAATAATTCCAACCAGTTTTGAAGTGAAAATTAAATTATCCAAGGCCTCTTCATTTTATATATATATCTCACCTGATCACATACCATTGTATTTTATCATAATCATCAATGTATATTTATCATTTATATCAATTTTGTGGCTGACTCCTAGCTATAAAGAACCCCTGAATCATCCAATCTCATCGAAAGAAGAAAATGATATGGGCCACCAAATAAAACACGGGTTTGTAAGTGGCTTAAAGAAACCAACATTTATCTGCTACCATTCTGCTACTTTTAGGAGCTTTTTTCTTTTTCCACTTCCTTAATCCTTCTTCCCCATGATGTCACCCTAGGCAGCCGTATTAATATTACATTAGCGGTTGCAAGGACGCTCAATCACAAGCAAACGATCAATCCTGTTTACGAAATCTATATGATAATACATGATGGTACTAGTGATATTATAATTATCTTGGTCGTCGTAATATTGTAAAAGATATCTTATTATTCTCTTATTATATGTCATATAAATGCATAATAATGAGGATAGCTACATAATCATTTCAATTCACTACATGATGAAAAAATACAAATTTTTGAATTTGATAAGAATTTAAAGAAATTATTTTGGCCTCTGTGCATTACACATTATTAAAGAAGACCATCACTCGTTCAAACAGTAGTTAAAGTACATATTCAAATATAAGCTACATATATATCTATTAATTTTAGTCTTTTGTTGAGTTGAATATGTGGTTATATGGATCAGAGAAATTGATATAAACAAGTCAATATTATATTCTTATATTAATATTACCAAATATTTATCGCAATACAAGTCCTTATTTATTGTATTCGATGCTGAATGATGATTTATTCATAGAGCAAAATAAAACGTATGAAACTTATACAAAGGAAAGTGATGCATTTGACAGGGAGCATTATGACATCACAATTAAACTGACGTCAAGTGAACCCTGACCAGGTTTTGTAAAAAAATAGTACCACTGAGTCAATATCACAAATCTCCCACTTACATGTGATTATGATTAAACAAATGAGGATGTAAGAAAAATTTGTGTTATAAAATATCAATTTATATATATTGCCCGAATAAACATTTCTGCATTTCTATATACATAAATAGATATATATCTAGCAAGTTAAAAATATGGTAACAAGCTATTGGTTTTAATGCTCATCAACAGATAAAGCATTTCATTGATGCGTCTCATATTAACTTTTGTCTGACACATCGTGTTATACATTTGATGTAGCGTTGACTGTTGTTTGTAAATATAACATAGTACCAAACTTCAAATAGATATCATATCTACCAATAAATGTAAAAATACGCTATTGCAACAACACAACCATGACAAAATAAACAACATCATCAACACTCAATGACAAACAATATCACAGGGGCAATGCACAAAGGCAAAATACATAGAACTGCATTAACACAATATGACAAAACAAAAACAACTGCATCAGCATACAATGATAAAATATACAACAGCATCAACACAGTGGGACAAAAATATTGAATAGGCATTACGAAAAATACGAAATGTACCAAAGAGTTAACGCAAAGGACTTAACAAACAACTGCATCAATACACAATGGTTAAATATACCAGTGTCAACAAACAATGACAAGATATATTGCAGAAACAACAGAAAGGGGCAGAAAAAAAGGAGAACATACAGGAAGAGAAAATATTGACAAGATTTATTTCCACTTTAAACCAAAATGCGGACTAGAGAAACCATTATATGTCAGAGCGAAAGGACTTATGTACGTTTTGGAAAAGATACATGCAGAACACGTAAATCTTTCTAGTCAATTAAACAAAGCAAACCTAATTTCTTTGTTTATAAAATTAGAATATAAGAAAAACAGAAAAAAATGAATCCTTAAAAACGCCTTAATATTACGTTTTTAAATTTTGGTTTTGTATTTCTTTATCATATTATAGGTTTCTTAAATAGTTTTAATTATTTTATAGTACTTACATAATACTTCAACAAAACAATTGTATTATTCGTCTTCACTTCACATTTGTTTGATTTTCGGATTGGCTTTTGAAATAAAGGAAGTTTAAAGTATCACCTACGTGTTTATGTAGCCATTTACAAGTACCAAGAATCGTCAAAGTTCTGATCCGGATTCGATTTTATATTTTCCTGTTATGTTTTTATTTGAGCAACAACACGTCCTTGTTTCGATAAAGACCTATAAGATTTTAGTATAATGAAGGAATACCAATACGACAAGGGAATGATCAACTGAACGATTATACAAAAATGCCTACAATATCTAAAGACGTCAATTTCTTTCTAAAATTACATCATTTCAATTTGGAGTTATTTGTAAGTGTTTTTACGGGAAAGTAAAATTAGGGGGATGGGGATGTCATCAAATATTCACAAAAAAACTCGAACAGGTCTAATTATTTTTTATTGTCTTTCTGCATCTTATTCATAATGTACATTTGCCATAATTAATACATTGTATTTTCAATACAAATTCACTTATTTTGCTTCCTTTATCTGATAATTAATTTATTTTATAAGAAGAAAATATATTATAGGTTATGATGTAATATACTTTCATTTGTATATAGACTTTGAAAAGAAGTGATATTTGTTTTGATCTTATTTTCTTGCAAATAACTTATTTTTATTATATCATTGATTTTTTTTAAACATGAGAAAGTGGTGAATAGGAAGTCGTGTATGAATTGGAATGTTTAACAATAAAAGACCATATCACTGTGTGATAAACCATTTAATTAAATTTTTATCAGTGAAATATCGGATTCTATCAACTTGATCAAACTGATATCTTTCACACTGTGACAAATGTCAAAAGTGATTGTTATTGTAAATTTTTGGTACATCTAAGTATTAACATACATATAAAAGTAATAACATGTTTATGAGCAATCATACCAGAAAAATAGCAGAAAATGTCGGAACTGCGTCGAGTATCCATTCTTCCATTATTGTCAAGCGTGACGTCATAAGAATATGGCGTTAATAATTACACGTCTGATTCCCGCCCTTTTTAAATGCATTTTTTCATGTTTTATGCTTTAAAAATGTAATAAATAGAAAATGTAATGGTTTCTTCCGTTATAACAAATACATTTCACTCGTGTGGCTAATATTTTGATATTTCACACTCGTGAAAAATATCAAAATATTAGCCACACGAGTGAAATATATTTGTAATTACTGAAGACACCATCAAATATCCTCTTTGTTCTCCAATTACTACACTTCCACGACAGTAGTCTAATTCAGAATGTTTTTCCTTTCCAATATGAGCAACAACAAAGTTGGACTCGAAAATCCTATAAGCATGTCTCGGTAAGAACGTTAATAATAATAAACAAATAAACATCTTGACTATCATTTACCTAATAAACCAGTTTTTACCTGACGGTTCTGTGAAGGTGTACGTGTTAGAGGGACATCTACTAGTGGAAAGTATAGTTCGCACCTGTGTATTGACTTTTATATTTAAATGGCTTAAGTAGTTTCTACTAGACAAGAAAACAGTATGTTAATTCTTTATCTCCTGTGAGGCAATAAATAGCCAAATATTTGTGAGAGCATATTTTGGATAGGGTGCTGGAAGTGAGTGATAAATGGTATATATGGTATGCTCAGCTATCCCTGTATGGAATACCACTTCAACAAAGCCTAAAACTGTGTATCGTCTATCCGACTGATAACCTTGTACCACCGCGGACTTACGAGGAGTCCAACCAACCCCGGCCGGGTCACTTTAAAAATAACTACCGGTATGACCACAACAGTTTTAACTTTTTGGTATGAAGACAATTCCTTTTAGGGAAACACTTATGTAATATCAGAGTTTGAATCGTGTATGATAATTAAAAAGTAAGGAACAATTTGTATCCATTTTTTATTTATTTTTTGTTTGTTGTTTTTTTTATATTATATTTTATTCAAAAAATAAGAAATTCGGTAATGTGTTTCTGCACCAAATCCATCAATAAACATCTTAATAAAGTAATATAGAATTATATCGATATGAAAATATTTAAATGTATTGAATGCTTAGACATGTTATGAATGATACGGATAATTTAAATATACTTTAGACTTTTGTATTTTGTTTCAATAAATAAAAATGTCCTTAAATATCAATATTATTTTTATCTTCAGATAAATGTCCTGTGTGCAAATACTATTCGGATTAAAATTACACACCAACAAAAAAAGCAAACCATGGAACAAGAAATCGCAAAACTATGGCACGTACGCATTGACAAGAAGATATTTGTTAAGTAACAGAATACGACTTAATAAATGGATAAACACTATTTTTTATATCAAACTTTCTTTTAAAAAAAGTTTTAAACTATGAATCATTCGCTTTTAAGGCCAATCGTTCAGGTCAAAATAAACCAAAACGGATTTACTACCGGCTTCCTACGGTAGAAAGTTTGTGTTAGTCATATCTAAAAGATAAGTAAAACCAACACTGTGTTGGTTCAATTTTAAAATGTTAATACTCCATGAATACTGTGGCAGTTTTACCCGTGTCCAAATCAAGTGTTATCGCGTGGTTCTTTCATACTAGCTTTGGGTTACAATACTACAGTGTATAGTGATTGATGGTTGTCCCCGCCGCCCCGGACAAATTCTCCTATATCCAGGATCGGTAAATTTGTCGTTTGATAAGACTCAAAACTCTATTTACAAAATTACATTTCACTTACCAATAGAAAATTGCATAAAATTTTATACGCATAATACGAAGAGTGTGGAAGTGTATTTCACAAAATTATCAAGCATTTAAAAAAATCTTTATGTTTATAATAATAGATTATGAAAATTGTGTTTAACTTTTAAATATTGATCACGTGATGATTGGGATGTAACAAAAAATATTTAAGCTCAGGTGAAAGTGATCGATTCACATATATAACAGGCTGAATTATTTGAAATCTACAACGATCAGTGTTGTTGATAGTCTGTTCATGTAACAATTCGTGATCGGAGAAAAAGGGTCAGACCAGGTGTGCTGTACTAGGCGAGGATGGAATGTCTCTGACGGGGTACTTGTCTAAAGGTAAGTTTCATATTCGTTCGCTTTAAACATGACTTCAAGCACCTGTTCTTACAGAGTTTACATTCTTCTCACTTCCATAGCAGTTATTCGTTGAGATATACAGCGCAATGGTTTCGACAGTTCTGAAGATAACGGTAAATAACAGGTTGATCGCATGGTAGGTGCCTCTTCGGAGAATGAACCTCCACGCTAAATGTCACCGAGGAGAAGTATATGTGATCTACCCACAAGCCTCTCTATCTGTATTTCACAAGTATCATCGACAACGAACTGCTATTGACAGGTGAGTTCAAAGGTTATATAATCTAAGTGTCTCAGTAGAACGACTTGACGCTTCCTAGAGCAATAATACCTAAAACATGCTCAGTCACTATCTTGTTGGTTGAATGTCAGTATGACCTAGAAAATGTGTCTAAAAACCGGTAAGAAGACGTCGAGATTTTGATGGTGTGTGTAGTTTTAACAATCCACCATCCAGAGACACCCTGTGGAATGATGACCCCCTCATCATGTGACCAGCATGCACTAGTGTCTGTGGCCTCTTGCGAGTGACAGTGATGAATTCGTAAATAGCAATATACCGACTGTTAAGCAATATCTTTGATTATTCCAGGTCATTAATTGAAGATGGAAGGACATAACGCATACTACCCGCAGCAAATGTATACCAGGGACAGTTATGGAGTTATGGTGACTATTCCTGGAACATATCCGAACACCCAGCCTCCAGCTTGTGTCTACCAAAGGAATTCACACGATGGGTCCTATGGGGGCCAGACTATGACAGTGGTAGAATCAGGGCTACATGGGGAGACCCCTAATAACATAAATCACCAATTGTCCCCTCAAGGGATGCCGGTGAATGTTCAAGGACATACCCAACAAACCAACCCTACTCCGGCCCATATGCACAATTCGCATCTTATCAGCTCACCTTCTCTTCAACCCTCTGCCAGTCTGCCTCCTCCTGCACACACCCAAACGGCCCCACCCCCTGTGTCCTCCATGACAGGTCCCGGGGGTGACAGCTCCCCCGATTCCATCAACAATAACAACAATCAACAACAGTCACAGCTTCAGTTCCCATGGATGAAAACAACGAAATCTCACGCCCATCAGTGGAAAGCGCAGTGGCCAGGTAAGCCAATTTACTTTTTAACGTATTGAAAATACCTTTTGTAGTTACAAGTCAATTAACTTTCAATCTTTACATTTATATATTTTTTTCTAAAAATGTAGGTTATCTGAACATTAATAATTAGAATTCATTTTCAAAAAATGTTATTCTGTTAATTTTGTCTATGGAAATACCTACCTGAATAAAACATTTGATATTATAGTCCAAGTGGAATGTTCCGGACGTACATTGAAATGACGAAAGTCCAACACTATTCTGATATATAGAACGACGTTTGAAAATTAAAAAGCAAAATGAAAACATAAGCATTCTTCAGATCGCTTCTGAAGTACAAGTTAAGTGATAAAACTTTGTTATTTCTAGGATCTAAGAATTCACATTTATTTCTGTACTTCCTCCATCTTTCGAGACAAGTCCAACAAGATACTCGCTACGTGTGCCAAGCTTATGTATAAAACACCTTATTTATACGGGGTGCCTTTCTACAAATAATAAATTATTGCAATTACGCTTTTGCAATTTTATCGTCTTCTGTAATTTATCTCGAATTGATAGCTTTCTCATCTCAAATAAAAATTTATCAGAAAATGAAAATTAGAAGGACTTGCAATTCCGGTAGCCAAGCTAAACTCACTGATACAGAAGGAGCTATCAGGGCCGGCTCGTGATAAATAATGGTTTCGCTAGACGTGGAATGCTTTCATCTTGTTTCATTACCATTAATCCACATTTGAAAAATTACAGTTAACTGGCTCAGGACGTAGAGAAGAATCGTCGATATATTGTATGTACGTTGCGTTCTGTCTGTAGTTTACATGTAACGAGGAGAGTAGCGGAGATGATGAGATACAGGATTATTCTTTGTTGGATTTCTTATGTAGTTTTCTTGCTGACAACTGTACTGAATGTTAGCAGTAATATCTTAGTTATATATGTGATATAATTTTTAATCAGGATTTATTAATTTTTTCATAAACAGGTAAGGATACCTTATAATGTGGTTTGTTTGCATTTTAAATTTTGAACTAATGTTCAGCAATCAAATATGATTATTAATCAACTTGATTGGTGACGAAATTAAATTGAACGAAATACGCTTTTCTTATAAAGCAAAATACCATAGATTTTCGAAAGCGAAGGAAACATTCCTTGAACTTTTGAATATTCTGTCAGAGTGTTTTAAATGATTTTCCAAAAGTAGTTCTTTCTGTTATAAGAATAAATGGATTCGATAAAATCTTATAGATGTTCACATATCATTTTTTTGGAAAAGGTTATAATTTGTATTAGTTTTGACATCTAAAGGATAAATTTGAATTTTTAAAACATGTTCAGTAGCTAAAATATGAATCTGTATTTATATACGAGTGAAAAACACCAAAGATAATATAATGAATTCAATAGACAACACAAATGTTGACATATTGGTACAAGGATAAATAGTTGAATGACAAATAATTTATTTATTGCACATATGTCATAAATACAGAAATAAATTATCAGAAATGAATATAATCACGATAAGAACTTAATTTGGAAGTGAAAACATTACAATACATCATATTTTGTATTGAATAATAATGATAATGAATGAACAAATTAGTAAGTTTTCTTGGTAGGTTTAAATTTATGTAAGTTTTCATAATATATCAGAAAATTTAATGAAAATCGTCATACCGAGTAGTAATATATATTATAATGTTTAACTCATTTATCTTAATGTAAAATTTTATTGAAATTTTACATAAATGACACTTGCATGATTATTCCTAATACACATACATAACGTAACCATATTTTAGTTAAATATCTTTTATGTATTTTCGAACACTTTAAAATGTTAAACAAGCGATTCCTCTCCAAAAAAATATGCATTCGTAATCAAAAATAAACATGGCTCGGTCAAAAATGTACAGCAAATCAAAACAAGAATACCAAATAAAAAATTGTACGATTTTAAAAACGTCATATATGTGTATGCATGTCATCTAATTTTGCAATGCCGTCTTAAAATTGTGAAAAAGTAAATCATAATTGGCTGAGAACAAGCATGCGTATACAATATATATAACCATAAGATGCAATCAAGTAAAACAATTTGGTTGTTTTCGGGCAGGTAACATTTAATACAAAAAGGTCTTTTTTATGCAGGAAATGTGAAGTTATAAAAAGGCCTAATATTTCCCTCTCTACAAATTGACAGACTTGATATTTTCTAAAAGTATGGAATTGTAATCGACATTCAGATAATAATCATATTAAAAAAATGTAGCATATCGTGGTTTTATGTTTAAACAAATAGCAATGTTATTTTGAATTTTATTAATGAAAGGAAATAAACATTTAAACTAAGCAACCTACATCACAATTCAGCAGATTTGAAATGCAATAAATTAATGTAAAAGGTAGTCACTTGGTCAATGTTACCTTAACTGCTGACGTGACTTCATGCAAGTACTAACAATAATGATAATGATCAATAACTGCAATTGTTATGTCAATTTGCAATTTGAAGATTATGAGTATTTATATTTAACAATTAAGCATAGAAGTCAATGTCATTGCAAGCTTGTATACTAACTGAGCTTGTATACTAATTGACAAATAAACCAGTAAAGAACTACAATATATCTCAAATGATTATTCTATCTAAAACATGTTTTTTTTAGGTTTTACCATAATCAGATAATTTCAACGATATAATTTATCGAATTAGATACTGAACATTTTATTTTATTTTTAATCTGTTATATTATATTAATTGAATGATTCAGGTATTTTATATAACCACCATATTTCCTCTTGTATGTTTTTGAGTCGAATGTTCTTGTATTTCATTATACACAAAATTAATAAATAGATAGGTAAGATCATATACATGTATAATAAAAGACATTGGAATGGGGAAAGGATGTTCGTTAAAGTACAGTGTTATGAATTAAAATACTTTTGAAACAATTTTACCAGTAATGCATATATCATTTTAAAAATGTGATAAGTTCAGAAGAAATTATTGGTAATGAAATCACCGACATTATATCATATTATTACTTGAGCATAACATTAATCAAATTGTTTTTGAACAAGCATTATAATACTTTTTAATAAAATAACATATTCATTATCTTGATAATCTTGTTAAGAACGTATACACGTACTGGTACGTACGTAAAATTTCATACAGTACGTTCATGGTAAACATGATCACAACAGTATGTTTATCATAAACAGGTTCAAAAAACAGCATGTTAATGAAAAATGATCAAACTAATACGGTTATTAAACACACATGGTCTAAACAGTTCGTTAAACAAAGCAAAAATGAAAACAGTACGTTTATAAATAGATCAAAACAGTATGTTTATCAAAAACATGTTTAAAAAGCAGCATAAGCTGAGAAAAAGTTATCAAACTAATACGGTTATTGAAGATATGGTCTAAACAGTACGTTAATCTAAGCAAAAATGAAACAGTACATTTATAAATACTTTAGTAGATGGAAAAGTGTATTCCTCGAAAACATTATCAAAATTGTGCTTCTCTTGTCTGAAATGTATGATAAAATCAGCACTTTGATCGAAAACATGATTGAAACTGTAGGTTCGATTTTAGTGAATACTGATGAACACTGCTTGTGTTATTTGTCATCACCGTAATGTTGGTATCATGGTAACGTTTTGGATGGTGTGTCATTGATTATGGATGCATAAGTCTGTGAAGTTATTCAATATTTTGGATAATGGATAAGAGACTAGTCTCTGTGTTGATCAACTGTGTATAGACTTATTTAATTATAATTATAGAATTGATTGGTGTTTGTGATTGGTCCACGATTCTACGCTTAATCATGGTATGTAAACGTTGGTCAATGATTTTGATGTTTGATCAGTGTGTTTGAAATATAAGTCCATAATTAATATCGTTAATTAGTGTTTGTGATAATTGATAAGTATGTGTGATGATCAATTGAGGTTTACAGGTGATAAAGAAGTGTGCGACAAATATATTATAATCCGCTATCTGTGATAAACGAACTAGTAAGTCAATGTTTTTTATACTGAGACATTGATAACTGGTCAGTATCTTACTGTTGGGCCAATGATAATTTTTTGTCATTTATTAGTTTTGCAATAATAAACAAATACAGGTTATAAAAATTTGGTCCTTTTAAACAAAATCTAGATTTTTAACCATAAATCAAAGCTAATATTAATTAGCTTTGAAAACTAGACATCAGTGTATATAAAAAGAAATCAAAGTCTGTGATCAGATTCAGTGTTTTTAATCATAGCTGCAATGAGTTTATTTGATCAATGGTCGCTGCTTGTTATGATAAATGACTTCCCGTCGCGACTATTTACCAACTAGTGATTATCAGTATTAATTAGTCTATCAACAATAAGTGACCAGTGTTCTGGGCATGTAGCGATTAATCAATTTTTAAAATATCGCTGATAACTGACTAGTGGTTGTGATGATTTGTTGAAGGATTTTACATTGTTTGGAATTATTCATCAGTATTCGTGAATACAGGTCGTCA
>JAULCA010158173.1:0-12121 GCA_032360845.1 Crassadoma gigantea | reverse complement strand
CTGCGTGGTTAGTATCAAATTAGGGACATCTCGCCCTTCACTATTTATGTCTTAACCCATACATAGATATAATGTAGTTCACATAGACTGCGTGGTTAGTATCAAATTAGGGACATCTCGCCCTTCACTATTTATGTCTTAACCCATACATAGATATAATGTAGAAGTTGAAAATACCAAAAGTGAAAGGAAAATATCCTTGCCCAACTTTATTTCATTATTCAAACAGTTCACTTCTTTTATACTTAGTATAATTTTACTTTGTTGAAAAAAATGATGTCAGAACCTCTTAGAAAAAGATGTTGTCGATGTAGTGAACATTGGTATAGTAGATACCGGCAGCTTTTCCCTTTAGCTCGTTGGATAGAGCGCTTTACCTCATTGAGTAAAGCATTACATTCAAAATCTGAAGTCCGAGATTCGACTCCTTAAGTCTTCCACAGTAAAACCTTTCAATGAAATCGAAAACAGTTTTATCCAATAGGCATTGGATAAAACTGTTTTCGATTTCATTTGCGCCAACGTAAGAATTTGAAAATTGTGTACGACAAAAAAAGGTTTTACTCTGGAAGACTTGAGGATTAGGAGGGGTATACTCAGTATGTTCAGTTACGAACCATCTGGTCACCTTTTACCGAATCGACTATAGGGAAATAGTCTTTTAGCTCAAACTACAGCTCCGGGTTTATCCCCTTGCGGAGGCACAAACAATTCCAAGGTAACATTATGTTAAATGTATTCTATGAGCTCATTACTTTTATTTTCGGTAGGTCTATTTGCATATATCTACATGTATTATAGTAATGTTAGTTTTCGATTAAAATGTTTCCTTTGTTTCATATAAAACATACAAGTAATATTTGTGTAAAGGGGAACCATGGACCCTTTAACGCCAACCTAAAAAAGTGTTTTAAATACAATTGGTTTCCTTTCATTTCTATATCAAACTACTTTTATTACTAGTTAAAGAATGCAGTCAATACCAAGAGTTAACTGTGAAAATGTTCCCCTCTTCTACTTTTAATTAAAATGTGTTATTGACGTTTCGATGAGGTACTTCGTAACTTGTCGTGTTATTAAATCCACACTAAGCAATATAAAGATATTGATTTATGACTTTCCAGATAAAGTATATAGCCGACTGAGATATAATCGTTCTTATTAAAAGTTTTCTGAATAGGAAGTGTTAAGTAGTTGGAATGCTTATACACATGTAACCAAACTGTAGTATATTGGATGGTGTTTATTCAATCAATTCACAAGTGAAGCGATTCGTTTTCAGATAAAATTGATAAATGCTTCCAAAAGGCATTTTAAAGTCAACAAAATCTATCTGTCCATGATTATTACTTTGTATGTATTGTTCGATAATATTTATCTTTATGAACAACATCTGGTTCCGTGATGGAATCCTGCTTGTTCATTCCTAAATATAAGGTATGCTTTCTTCCCTATACTTTGATGTCCCAGATCTAATAACGAGCAGTTGTATCATTTCTGTCGATCAAATCTCAGTTCCTGACAGGTTAATTGTGACGTTTTCATGTTGGATAGATTAATTTGATATTACTTCTTCCTTGTCCTAGCTCATACTCTCTTAATTACATTTTACCAATTCACTCGACATTTCTTTATTTCAGGACATCCAACCTTAATCACAATTTCATATTACCTACTTTGTTGTAATTAAGTGAGGGATGTTATAAGGAAATAGAAGTCGAGCACTACAATATCCTCTCCATTCATAGGACTATCTCCAGTTTAACCGTTCAATGTTTCTCTCTCAACTCTTTGGATATAACAGATATAACGGCATTAAACAATAGAAAAAAATATATGGCGTTACAATTAGCTTGCTGCAGTAAAAAAAACCCAGACCGCAAATGCTTATTAATATTGTTGTGAAATAAACGATTGAAGGTTTTGGGGAAAATAATAATGTCTTACAGTGATGAATAAAAAAGAAATTTCATCCCTCGGGATGAGTTTTTTTAATGTCCAATCCTCTGTTTGAAGCAAACCTTTGTTCAGACAATTAGAAATACCACACTTCAGTTCTTCCAAATAAAGTCGACAATTTTATCTCAATCAACCAATGTAAGTAAAATAAGCAAAAAGTAACCTGCTTGGAATATCAACTTAGATCTCCAAGTAATAAGAAATGGCCCAAAGCTCAAACATACTTTTCATCAATTGTAATTCTCCATAGACAAGACTGCAATGTATGAATCAACGACTATTGCCATTGCTACTGCTTCAATACGGAAACAATCCCACGGACATCCAAAAAAAAAAAATATTTAACTGAGTCAAATATTTCCCAAAACTCTTACCCTTTAACAGTTAGTACTGAAACCCAGGAAATGTTTGCTATGTCTGTCCCTTAGCCATATTATTGTAAAAATAAAAAAAATACCTGTATCATCCCCAAGTTACCAGAAGCACAAACCTTAGATAGGTAAATGAAATCGCCAAAACTGACTAACCAAACCCAATACATCGTGACATGCGTCAACAAATGTTACTTAACTGGATATTTACAACTGATCCAAATGATGGCGATGGGGTATTCTACTGTAATATCTGTATGGCAAAACAAGTGCGGCCCACTACTCTTAGGATTGCAAACACAATAGAGAAGCCAGATGAGAAGAGGAGTTTCACCTTCATCAATTAAAATTTCAATTTTTCGGATTATGAAAGTCTCTATAAAACATCTCATTTCAATGGCCATGACATTTTGTTTGATCCTTTTATATCATAAAAATATATTTATTTTGTTCTAGGTCACTGGTGACTTTAGTGTTATTGCAAGCTGGCAGAATGTCAGCGAAACTGTTTGGCTAATCTTTTTTACATAGCAGTGACTCAATTAATCTTGCAAATATACATTACATTCTTGCTAAATGAACTTTATCAGTGATATGAAAATATATATAAATATAAATATTTCTCATCTTCTCCTCGCGGGGACTTTCAATAATTGTGACATACAACGTATTATATTGATCCGTCTGACATGTCAGATATCTTTCTCCTTGCAAAATATTTGTTTTGTCTGATTAATGACCGCTTCCTCAACAATGTATTTTCTCCTTAAGGGTGAACTTTATCCTCCTACCGGTAACTTTATAAGGACATAATTAGCAATTATAACTTCTAACGGATGTAAGAAGCAATAAATTGGATTTTCTGTTCTATTTAGACGTTCTTCATATTTTTTAAGATAAACAAATAATCAAACAACAGGGTTCCCAGTACTATCTCATTTATTCGTAGATACTAGTCAGACTGTACTTGAACAACATATTATGCAATGCCATAAGGTATTGCTTTCAGACGGACGTATGGTTGAAATAAAAAAAGCGAATATTTTTCAATCAAGGGAAAATCAATGCAAAAAGGAAGGGGACACATAAACATTTGTAGAAAGGCCCAGAATTTGCACAAGCATGTAATCACCAGAACTGCTACTGGTCCGACGATGAAATGAGGGTCGAGCCTTTCCTAGGAGTTTTCCTGATCTTTCATATCATTCGAGTCCGAGGGCATTACGTGAATCGTTTGGATTCTTCACATGTTAGACCTCCCAATGTTGTTTCGAATTGCTTTTGCTCAGTTGCTGTAAGTGAACGCTATGAGCAATATTAGTAACAAGGTTCACATCCTTTCTTTGTAATCCAAGAAAGTGTCTTAGTTTGGAATCTTACTGTCGACTATACGTAAAAAATACTGATAATGTCGTTAAGATTATAGTGGACGTTACACACTATCCGCCAATGCCACTGAGACTAACACTTTTGTTTATTAGACGATTTCTATTTCCACTTGCTCCATCTCACAATTGATATGCATATTCTTATGTGTAAATGTAGGTAATATCTGGCCAACTTGCAGCACTTGTAAAGCTTATGCCCTTAATACTTTGTTCGATATCTGAGATAATGGATCATATTATAACATTGTGAATTTGGTTTACATGTCTAACACGCAGGTTAGTGCATGGTCAGGTTGGACAGACTGCACACTAAACAATGGTTATTGCGGAGAAGGAACTAGGAACCGGACAAGGAGAGTAGTCACAGAAAGTAATTGTAAGGGAAAACGTTGCCCGAATCTTTTACAGCACGGAAACTGCACAGGACCATGTTGCACAATCAACTGTGAGGTCACATCCTGGACAGCTTGGAGTGCGTGTTCTACGGAATGTGGTGAAGGTGTCAGGTAGGACTTGTACATGTGTTGGTATAGTACAGATAAGATGTATTTGTCCGCCTATAATAAGACATCTTTTGTATGATATCACATAATAAATGTCTCGGTAGGCTTTCGATGACCTTTTTTCGGATTAGTACTTTGTAAACTTTTGTCCTTATACATTATAACTTGTTTCATTAGATATTTCTTGATTCTGCTTCAGAAAAATGTTTTCAGACATGATCAGACATAGATTAACGCATATTTTGTTCAGTTATCGGAAAAGACAATTTTTTGTCATTGTTCCAAATTAGAAATATGTTTTGTTGTTTGAGAGGAGATATGACTTGGTAAGATAAGAGATAAAAACTGGTACTGGAACCCGCACTCATATTGCTATCATTACAATAAAAAACGCCACACAACAGGGAAAAACAAATGTGAACGTAAAAATTGAAAATATCCAAATATTAAAATCAGTAACGCTCACAATCAAAACAATCTTGTCAGGGTCACATTACATGGAACCATGCATTTAAATATGTGTCTTCTATTACAAAAAGTTCGAAAATGTTGATGAAAAAAATCACTTTATTTTCTTCAGTTCAAGAACAAGGGAGATAACTGAGCAGCCGGTGTGTGATGGGACGCCGTGTCCGAAACTGCTGGAGACAAAACCCTGCAGGGAGGATGCATTAGTCAACTGTTCACTGACGGAGTGGTCAACCTGGTCAGATTGTAGTAACGACTGTGGGGCGGGATCGGCCTTCCGCTCCCGGACATTGCTCACCCCAGCCTACTGTGGGGGCGCTCCCTGTCTTAAACTCCCTTTGGATGAGAGTAGAGACTGTACTTCACACAGAGCCAGGCAAGACTGCAAGGTTGGCTTTGTTTGGTGCCATGCTACTTTACTACCTTCTCAGTGCCAGTTTAATTTTTCAAAATATGTTATATATAAAAAAAACAAAATATGTTTCATGTTAAATCTTTATCGTTCGTTCTGAAGAAATAATTTATCGATAATTGTATGTGTATATTAAACAATAGTTATACCTGTACTTTGTGAACAAATGGTTTACAATGAGAGACACAAAAATAAGAGGCTTACCATACAAGGTGTAACATTAAGATCTAGTAATAGAACTTTGTCGTAGTGTTGACATATACACTTACATCCACATTATTGCATGCATTTCTAACATTTTGCCAAATCTGTTTGGAAGACATCTTTATTTGACGATTCTTGTTTGATCTTCTAACCTGTTCATAACCTACATTCTCTTTCAAAATATTTTATATAATAAAGAATCAATTCGCATGTGATGATAGAAAGTAAAATGGAAAAACAAAGAAAAAATCTTTCATAAACTATCCAGCCATTTTACCAATATAACAGGTATCTGACTGGCATGCGTGGGAAGCCTGTATACGTAACTGTGATGAAGGTGTGCAGATCCGCAGACGTGTGGTAGAGGTCCCACGGCTATGTGGAGGGAGGACCTGCTCGGAGACAACGGTAAGATCTGTTAAACTGTTAAAGATATATCAGTGTAAATATGGGAAGGAAAGAAAACAATTTACAATCTGTGTACTAAATGCTATATAGTTTGGGCAAAATAAAATGTGAGGTATGGCGGAGAAAGGAAAACATCAACTCCAGGTATATAGATTGTGATTTCCATGATTTAAGACGAAATACTTTTTTTGAAATTCAAAATATCTTGCCTCATTAATGTAAAAGTCTTTGTTCACAGTTGTCTTTATCATAATACGACAAATCTTGTTTGTGAATTGTCCCTTAATTCTCCGCCGCAGTAACTATGTAATATTCTCTCATCTATACAATTTAATCTTGTCATTTTATTTTTTGAAAATTTCTTAGCAAGAAGTATGAAGAGAGAGGCTATACAAAAATTGTGTAAATTAAACATACTAATATTCTACCCCAATTGTTCTATCAACAAGGTTCTACTTTTTAAATACACAAAGACCCCAGCATCACTGTCCTTCAATTTAATATCACGTGCATAATAAACAGTTCCATTAAATTCCATAATTATTATTCAATGCTGTTTCATCAAATTCACTAAAGGAATTCAACAACAACAATGACTAATTAGTAAGTAAGAGTAAAATTAATTTAAAGCGTTGAGATATGGTTCAACGAATAAAAGAATTTAAACTATAAACTGAGTTACATACTAATCGAATTATAGAATCATAATTCAAAATGAACTGTCTTGTTAATAGGAGGTGAAACCGTGTCACAAAAAGTGCACTCAGATCTGCAAGCAGAGCGTGTGTTCGTGTAGGACAGGGAACTACCTGAGTGCTGATGGAGTAACTTGTTACCCCGTCCAGTGTAGTATGCCACGTGTACAGTACTGTCCGCCCTCACATTCCTTTAACAGTTGTAGATACCCACGTTTTACGTGTCCATCAGTGAGTATATATGTAGTTGCTCAGTTTAAAATTGTCTATCCAATATGACTAATATAAATATGAAATATGATGCATTTATAATATATATAGATACATCATCGTGTGAGTGTTACTCTCATCTTTTAATGTACACGTCGGTATACTGTGCTGGTGGACTTTCTAGCCCTGAAAGTTTGCCGTAACCTTGATAGTCAGATTAATCTCTTTTGAATAGTGGAATGGTTCATAATGTATACATTTACTTATTATTTTGTGAAATCTGTAATCCTCTTCATTTTTGAAATTCAAAATGAAGGTTTATTAATGCACCTTCCCTTCTGTTTCAACAGTAGTTAAGACCTATTTGGATGTCAAATGTTTGCCCCTTGCATCACCAATGTGTCCCAGAAGGACGAAACAGTTATATGATGTATTGTAATTCAAGTTTGTCATACAGTATCTATTACTACATTTAGAGGTGCAATGACCTGTAATATGTTACGTTCAACCTATATGATACTTAACTAACATCTTATCGATAGTTTTTTGATTTTTTTAAACTGTGTTAGTAATTTTCACTGACACCTTGCAAACCCACACTATGACATTTAACAAATATATTTTATGGATAGTAATTTAGATAAAGTTATGTTTTCATTGTAGTGACTATTTTGATATTATGAATTACAAGATGAATGAAGTAAATGTAGTTTAATGAAAATAATGCAGAAAATGTATATGATTTGTAAGTTAGCACATATCTTTAGGTAGCAAACAGGCAGGTAATACTTTTGATGGTCGAGGAAGGCAGTTCGTAAAAGTTTCTCTATCTACATTAAAATGGATATAAAATACCAATGGACTTACAATAGTTTGAAGTTGACATTTACTCAACTTTTCTTCCCCAGTACAGCTATGGTAGCAATTGTACTGCCAGCTGCACTCATTACGAGAAATGGGAGTTGAGGGGAAGTCCCAGCTATGTGACATGCCATGCTGACGGAAGGTGGTCCCAGCCAAAAATATACTGTGCCCCTGCCAATCATAAGCCGACAAAGGTGTGTAGTCTCTGTCTAATTATATGAAATTTTCTTTTATAACCATCGAAAAACAATCAAGTAACAGGTAGGTTGATATACTCCATTAAACAAACGAAGTTTTACTCATTTGTAAAATTTCAAGAATGGAACTTAATTCCGAATTCGCTACATGTCAAACGTTTTACTGTCTATAATATCGAAAAAAACAAATTTCAATGAAAAAAGCGAATTTGTCCAATATATCTCTCTTAGATTACAGACACAATTTTGAATAAGAAACTATGAGAAAACAACCCTAATGCGGCATTAACAGTATAAAGTTGATTAAAAAATAAATACTATATTATCTATGATATTTAATGAGTTTTCTACCTTGTAATGTTTACAGTTGACAATCGACAACTCTGAGATCCGAGAGAGTCTGTCGGCAGGTGCCGTAGTGGCCTACATGTCGACTGAAGACGAGGACGGCTTTGACAAACATACGTACACTATCGTAAACGACCCTACCAATAGGTTAGCTGTGAAGGAACATCGTATCGTCATCATAGTGAAACCAGACTTTGAGGACCCACCTACTGTGTATGTACACATGCTGACTACAGAATATGAAAACAGTACTTACCTCTGTTTGCTTTAATTTTCTTAAAGAATCTACAAAATTCTTTTAAATATTGAAAATATTGACTACATATATCAAATTGTAACTTATCTTTGTTTGATTTGATAAATTTCTTAGATAAGAAGAAAAATAGAAATATTTTTATATAATACTGAAACGGAGTTAAGATTTGTAGGGATAATCATCTATATAATTCATTTTCGTTATTACGTTTATTAGTAGTGATTTTCCGTGTGCTATGGAGAAGGAATAAAGGACTTACAAAAACACTTTATTTGGTCAACAAGAGAGCAATATGGCCGAAAAGTCCACAACCTCAATAAAAGTTAAATGAAATCAATGCATTATTGACATCAATAAGTTAACTTTCATCAAACACGGTATACTTACACAGCTTATGTAAACTGTAATGTGATGTAAACACTAGGTATAAAGAGATAAACAATTTAAAAATTCTAGTTTCCCTTGCCCATTATACAATATCCAATATATCACTTGACACAATTTAGAAAAAAATGCTCTTAAATGCAAATTCTTGGCATCCTGCATGTATATGAGACTCTGCACAAAATATTTACTTTGAAAATATGCAGTAACAACTCTTAATTTTCAAAGCGAAGCCTGGCATGAAAATTTATTTTGTGAGTCGGCATCTTCACAAAATTTTATCACTGGTGAATACTCGTTCATGGTTTGAAATGTCCAGAGTAGGTTTTGTTATTTTCTGTTCTAATATATAGACGGACTGAATGCTGAAATAACATTATTTAAAATACTTTTTTAGCTACAAACGATATGTTGGCAAAGCATGTGTCTCCGAATTAAAAAATGTCTATAACATCCAAAGTGAACGCTTCGTTACCTACATCAGAGATGTTTTGTGTGTAGGTGGAATGCTACAATCCGCAGTACTGATTTGCACGGCCTGTACGTGGAGGACACGTTTGAGTTCAGAATCATGGATAGAAACGACCCTCCAACATCAGTAACGGTAAGACTACACCCATTATATCCTCAATATTCTAAACTCAATTTCATATAGATGCATGCGTCAGTATCCATCAATATATATATGTTAAGTTTTATTAGATAATTGGTTTTGTAATTTTATTTTCTCAATTCGATTAAATAAATTAGGTACGATATAGCATATATTGTCTTTATAAACCAGAGGGGGTTGAGGTTGACACGGGTTTCTGTGGTAAACTATTTATGTAGTTTTATTGTACATACCTATATCGACAGTTGTTCCCTGACACCATATTGGAGAACAGTCTTGCTGGAACACATGTAGGCTGTCTGACAGGACAAGACGATGAGTCTGGAAGCAACCTTACAATCATTCTAGTTGACTCCCACAAAAATACATTTGACATGTACGAGAAGGACGAAGATATATGTCTAAAGGTAAGCTACACCATTGCAGAGGATGGTGCCTCATTTATTTAACTTCTGACAAGTAAAATATAATTTAATATTTACCTAGTATTTAAAGTAAGTTATGATTATATGTGAAAACCGTACAAAATAATAAATTTTAAATCATATATCCTAGGTAGCTAAACAGTCGGATAAGCGCTGCTCACAAGATGGCGGCCTGTACTGTGTATTAAACAGAGAGAAAAGAAGAAAAGTGATGGTGACTGTAATGGCTACTGACACTGGAGACGATCCAAAATCCGCTTATTTTGACATAACGATAAACTTAAACAACGTTAACGACCGTCCTGTGTCAGTCAGTCTGCATCCGCCTAACGTTCCTGAAAATATCACACCAGGTAATGTATACTAACCGCAAGCATCCCTAAAATATCACACCAGGAACTAGTGTATACTAACGCAAGCATCCCTAAAATATCATACCAGGTAGTGTATACCAACCGCAAGCGACCCTAATTTATCATACCAGGTAGGGGCAAAGTGAACACCAACCGCAAACATCCCTAAAATATCACATCAGTTAGTGTTAAATTATATAACCAATTCCTCACCCTGAAAATATCACACTAAGTAATGACCACCCCACGTCCTTGACATTAGCATACCAGGTAATGTCAAAATCGTCAACTACGTTCACATCATTGAAAATGTCACAATATCAAGGGTTTTGTTTCATAAACTATGCTTGAACCGGCATCGAATCTTATAGTTAAGTCGTTCAAATGTCACCTGTCACTTTCATATATGTACGATATTTGACAGGCGAGCCTGTGGCGGATCTAATGACACAAGACGAAGATCGTTCGAGTAAGTTCGAGTATGAACTCCTGAGTGGCGACACTGACATATTTTACCTGTCAGGGACACAACTATTCTCGCGGGAAACGTTTGATTTTGAACAACAGCAGTCAAGGGATTTCGAAATCACAGTAAAGTCAACTGATAATGGAGCACCGCCTCTGTCGGTAAGTCTTTGTCTATATAAGCAGGAAAGTGGACTGAACGCCGACAGAACAGTGACCTTTGTCAGTGAGACGAAACCCGCATGGGTGGAGTCATGTAGGCGATAAACCCGTCAACCAACCAATCAACCAACACTTTGTTATCATATGCATAACTCACTAATTAAGTTTTAAACGTACAATTGAAATGAATTGACATGCTCAAGTAATATACAATGTCTGTATGTTTTATAAGATTAACGAAAAAAATATTAATAATGCTGTTTTAGGGAACAAATGGATACAATGTTGAAATGTATCACTGAATATTTCAGATAGTATCCACCATTAAATTCAAAGTTGGTGACGTGAACGAAACTCCCTATGAAATACATTTGAAATCATACAATGGTCAGTTACACTTTGAGGATAACAAACCACTAGTCAGAGAAAACGCTAAGGGTAAGTGTTAAACGTATTTCACCATGAATTGTATATGCCAGTTCGCGGTGAACGCTTTAATAGATAGAAACATTAATTGCTTTGTCTGTCGTTTAGTTATGCCATCATCAAGTTGGAGTGTGAGCATTATAGGTCAAAGCCATAAATGGTATAAACAATATTTATGTTTTCATGTACAACTTAGCGCACAATGATAACGTCACAAATAACGGCTTTCACCTACCTCTAGAGCTTGCAGAAACCGGCTGGATATTAAAGTTATTCATTTTTGTGTTAATTAACAGGATCATGCATTTGTATTTTATTTAATATTAACGAGAATGAAGTCATAATATAATCTGTTTTCAATATGGTCATGTGATTAAAAATTAAAACCAAATAATTTTAACTTTTTAATATATATTATAAACCTGACATCAGTTGTCTGGAAACCTGGAAATGTCAGGATGTTGATGCACCATACTTACTTTGAAGACTTGTACAAACTATCGATTGTCTCTGGTTTACACTCATCGGTCGTTACGAATTCTGTTAATGTTTCTTCATCTCTTTGTATTAATTCATCATCTATATTCTCTTTACGTTAGGAGTTGCCATGATGGGAACAATATTTGTCGCAGATGTAGATAAGAATGACAATCTGACATTGAGTCTACCTCAGGACGCTGATGGCAGACTTGCCATTGTACAGCAAAGATGCACTGCCAGGCAGGTAATCCGGGTTACTACATTATGCTTGCAGTAGGGCAGGTACATTCACAAGAAGGTGTCATCGCATACCATTGTTGAAGTTTTGAATCCTGAAGCATAAATTCATAATATTTGTCATATAGCATGCTGAGAGAAAGTCCAGGAACTTAACACAAATTCATGACCTGGGCTGGTATTCTTACAGATTACCTTTTTTCAATGTTGTCCTTGTGGGGCGTAGATAAACGAGATATTTGCTGTAAATTGTTTGAACGAAAAACTAGAAATAACGAGCATAATACCATGTC
>JAULCA010157840.1:0-14955 GCA_032360845.1 Crassadoma gigantea | reverse complement strand
CCCCCCCCCCCCCCCCCCCCCCCCCCTGGTTAGCTTGTAACCGAAGGTTAATTATTTAACAAAATGCATCTTGAATACGAAAGTTCAAGTGAGCTAATAGAAATAATCTCAATAAATTTAGTTAGAAAATCTATAACTGTAGTTGTTTGTGTAAACACAAGTTGCATCCTTGTTGGAATATATACAAATACAAGTTGCCGTGAAAAATGAACACGAGGACTTATTTTACATTAAAAGACAATGAAAGAGACAACAAAGAATTGAGGTGATGAAAAAGTCATCACGAGTCCTAGCAAAACATGTAGAGACACGATATTGTATTGGTTCTAAACTTTTAAAATTTTTCATAGTTTTCTTATTAACTTTGTAATACTGAATTTAGTGTGCTTTTGGAAGAAATGAAAACTGGTATAAAGAAGTTATCCGAACGTTGCAAAATATGATTAATCATGAACAAATTTTCTCCTTACTAAATCTTAGCTCTTAAATGTACTTTTTATAAAATGTCAACAATCGTAAATTATTGCAGGAATGTACAAAACACCATTTGTAAACTATTATTTTCTATGAAAAGCATTACTACACTGAAAACATTTTGATAACATCGTATTGTATGAGAATTCTCATTTATAATGAAAGTAAATAAAATCAGGAAAATATAAACACGGTTCTGATCAGGACTTTTTTTTTCAAATCCAGAGACAGGACGTGGACAACATTTGGGGTTGATGTCCGGAGATGTGTTTGACTACCAGATCGAGTCCTCTTCCAACAATGCCGAAGATATCATGTCTGACGACGGAAGACTGGAACTTGCAGGGAGAGGATGGTGTCCACGTAACAGTGATACTAGCCCCTGGTTTAGGGTAAGGTCAGAACGGGAGCCAACTAAAGCACCAAATGGTACAGATGTCATTTTAGTGTGCAAGGTTAAAACAATCGATTTCGTCCCATACTTGATATCACTAAATTTGGTAACTTATTTATCATTTATTTGTCTTAGATTTCTCTCATTTGGGTCTGAGTGACATCGGCAAAACGGCAACAGGTTGCAATAATTTGTTTTATTTTATTTTATTTTCCTCCGCTACAAATAACATTTTAAATGTAAAAATGTGTTCTATTTTCGTATTTCTAGAACTAATTTTTGCACAATATTTACTGGGATACTTTAAGTTTTGTAGTATATCTTTATATAACAATCAACACGGCATGCTCATATTCTATCCTTATATACTCTTGTGAAACCAAATTTTAACAATAATGAATAGTTTGTCTACATTTTCTTTTGTGACGAAGTCTCAAGTGAACTATTGCGATCGCTTTTTGTCCGGCGCCGTGCGTCCGTAAATAATTTACATTTTCGAATTCTTCTCAAAAAGTTGAAGCTTTCATAGCAAGAGGTGAACCAAAATTGTGAATAATATTCTCCCCACTCCCCAGGGGCCTGAGGGATGGGGCCAAAAAGGGTCAAATCGACTCAAATTTCAAAACTCTTCTTCTCTACACCCAGATATGGTACAGTCAAATGCTCTTAATGGAATGAAAGGTCCTAAGGTACTTAACTGATAGGATGACGGTTTGATCGTATGCACATATTGACTTGGCTGACCGCCAGAGGCTGATGGGAGGGGCTAGAAGGGGTCAAACTGACTCAAATTTAAAAAATCCTCTCAAGTCCCAGATATGGTAAAATTAAATTCCTTTTTCGTGGATGAAAGGGTCTTAAGGCCCATTTCCAACAATATGAATTTCATGACTGCATGTATTCACTTTTCCTCCCTGGAGGGGGTAACGTTTACCAAAGTTCATATAGGAAAATGATATTTTCCAGAATGATTTTGTTAGTTTCAATTGGAAATAATTCAAACTTGGTCAGAATTATACGTTTGGGATGGAAGTTCGATGGTATGCACATATTGACCCTGACTGACCCTCAGGTGCTTGTGGGTAGGGCCAAAATGGGTCAAACTGATTGAAATTTCAAAACATTTCTGCTCAAGATCATGGTACGGTAGAATCAAACACATTTTCTTAAATTATATCATTGAAGTCTTACTATCATCAATATATCGCAACTTTTTTCATGACACTTGAAAGATACTTCCCCTGATAACGGTTGCATTCAAAATTGCTTACCTCCGGTGACCGTCAAGGCCGCTGGGCCTCTTGTTCAACTGGTGTTTATTTGTGTTCTCCTCTCGAATTTTTTTTAAAATCAAGGTGGATTTTATCATTCCGGTTGTTGTACAAGGACTGCGTATCCAGGGCTGGCAGGAAGGCAACACAAGGAAACTGACAAAACAATTCATTGTCAAGTATGGAAACGAATTGAGCAATCTGACGACATATACTGATCCTCCTGGAATCATTAAGGTGTGATAATGTTTTCTATAAAATGTCAGGAAAAAGTTAAGACACTAACAATAATACATTTTGTTCAGTTTTATATATCCGTCGTTACTAGAAACTGATTTATTGAGCTATTTAAAGTGCATATATATATCTTCGTTTCTTGTCGTTGTTTGACGTCATTCGACCTGTGACGTTGCAAAGTCGATTTATGACATTCTGTAGTATTATTTAACCGTTAAACACACCTGTTGGGGGATTTTAATTGTACTTGTAGATGGTAGTTATCTGTAAAAATATGACAATAGCTTATAAAGTATTTCTTCAATTTAGTTTCCTTTGCTTTCATCAACAGGTCTTTGAAACGTTTGAACACTATGAAAGCTCAGCAATTCAGGATTTTAACTTCAATCATGAAGTTATGACTCGATTTATTCACCTAGATATACTAGGAACAACAAATGACGCTTGTCTGAAGGTTGAAGTTATTGGATGCCCAAAACGAAGTATGTAGCTATAGAAACTCAACCCGTACTTGTATAGAGTAGCATTGCTTAAGAGTTAACGTGTGTAAATGAGCTAATAAGTTACATGTGCAATTTTGTATACGTGGCGTTAAAAAAGCGAGACAAACTGTTTTCAATATATAATTCCTAAATCAATATAAGGCTCTAGCTCATCTTGTCCATCTGCTAAATTTATGCATTTATCAAATATTTTCAACCAAATGTTCTTTACTGGTTTTCAAAGATTTAAATTATTAGGCTGTAAGACTGTACTTAAATGATGGTTGTGGAGCCATAATACAGGAATACAATTTCAAACCATATTAAAATTATATCTGTCGTGTTATATGAGTGTTACAAAGAAATTATTTATTGATTTTGCAGGTTTGCGTGCAATGCGGTGTGAGAATAGTAGCTTGGATTTTGGTTTCGAAGAACTGAAATATCATTCCTGGTGGGCAGTGTTTCTCCCTGAAAATGAAATAAAAAATGTATCGCTAGAGGAATGCCGTCAGCTAATTGTTGACAAGGGCTACAATAGCTACAGTTATGACGCTTCAACCAAAATTTGTATCATACACGTTGGCCACCGTTACTACAGGTCGTTTACTTCATCTTGGGTCAGAGACAGCAGGGTTTCTAACTTTGCTGGAAACCGTCTTTGTTTCCAAGGTATGAGAAAATTAAACATTGATAATGTGTATATGGAAATGGGAAACATGCATGTTGAGAAAAAAGGTATATTTCAGTTACTTAATTGCACATACTGCTTATTTATAGTTAGCATATGTGTAAATGCCACGAACGTTTGTGCATTCATTTAAACATCAGATAACTACGTTATGTTATTATTGAGAGAGATTGGCGTTGATGAAAAGATATGTTTGATTTATGTACAGATATCTGAAATATTCTCTATATTTTCCAGTATTGAATGTGCAATTTGCTTCCCCACAGATATAAAGAATATGGCGCAATGTGGCGAGGATATATATTTGGCTCCGGGGGAGGGTGTTCGTCATCTCCGTTCTCCTTCATTTCCTCTGAGTTATGGTCAACACATTCACTGTGTTTGGGTTATAAAGGCATCGCCGGGAAAATTCATTAAGTTGGAGGCCGTATATATTTCATTGGGAAGCAAAGTGAAGTGGAATGATATTGTCAAGGTAAATATTGGTGATAGACGATGTGTTAGGTTAAAAGGGCTAATATATGATACACTACATTTTCATTACTTATTTGGTATTTGGTTTCCAAGTAGAGAACTACACGCAACAAATTATACCTGAAATGGGATGCGGCAGGGCAGACATAATTTAAAACACTTATTCAGTCTTGTTATATTCATGATTAATATTTGCAGCAATTTTTCTACGTTTTTAAGCTTAATAATCAATATATTATCAAAACAATTTTACGATTTGATATCCAATATTTATACAGTTTGTTCATTTCATTGTGTTGAGTTTTATAAATATTTGTATAGTTGGAAAATAAGTTATGATATCGGTTTGCTGACGTTACATAATGCTGAGAAAGTGAAGTAAAAGATACGATCAACTTAAATGGAATTTATATCTTAGTCTCTGGTGAAATTATAAGATAAATGTGTACTTATAATATATATCTTTATATATATAATAACAGATTAGAAGATACAATATGAACTTGTTGGAAATCGCTTGAACAAACATTAAGCAACATTTAAAAGGGTTTAGTCTTTTTTTTTTATCTCCTGCTTTCACCGAAACGCCTTGTTTCCGCGCAATAACTGCAACAAATGTTAACTGATCTACTGCAAATGTTAAATGATTTACTTCAAATGTTAACTGATTAACTTCAAATATTAACTGAATAACTTCAAACTTGATAACAGAGTTAAATGCCTTATATGCTCAACCGAGTTCGATGAAAACTTTATTTGGCGGAGTTATTGTCCTTGAATAACGAAAAAAGTCATTATCTGCCATTTCCATTCAATAACTGCAATATTTTTTAAAACGATTTTCTTTAAACTTCGTACTAGGGTAAGTGCCTTAAGGGCTAAACCTTAAATTAATAGAGTTTACCTTCAATATGTCCTGCATGCAGGGAATATATTTTTTTTACGAATTTGCTTGTTTTTAATTTGATCTTAACATGTTTTATTAAAGTTAAGTTTGTTTACAGGCTGGGGACACTACAGAAGATGTTGTGGTATGCAGTGATGAGATTAAGATTTATCGTACACCAGACGCACATATAACCATTTCCCATGCGACAAAGACTGCAACAGTACAACAGTTTCAGAAGTCAACAATTTTTTCCTCCTCTTCAACTTTACACGTCGAGGTCCATTCCTGCTTCTTATATTCGAAGTCGGACGAACGCAATTTTGAGTTTGCGGTCGAGGAAAGCGGTAAGAAAGTGATACATGTATCAAGTAACAAAATATGCATACATTGTAGTTATCCCGAGTAGGAAAATAGTTTTGTTTTAGCATTGAACAGCTTTTAGTTATGATATATATTCGTTAACCAAGATACATTAAATGAAGATTATTATCCCTTGCTGTAATATTTCTAAGTTTCTAGGTTACTTAAGTCTTACTTTCTGTCCACCGAAATATATGAATGAGGATTATTCCTTTAAAGCTACACAGGTTTATTTTACTGCTGAATCGATTCTTATTGTCTATAAACACTGACTGGAATAAATACAACAATTAAAAAATACCAGTAAGCATTTTGTTGAGATTTAATGTATGTATCGTGAATGAGTGTTAAGTAAATGGAAGAGCCATCTTCACGGAAGGAAGAATGTCATCTAACGTTCAAAGGATCAATGAAATTTAATAATAATGATGACGTCAAAAATCGGGTCTTGTCGTCATTCAAATGAGTTAAAAGTCACTGAGTATCAATTAAAAACTGATGTAGTGGCATTGAAATAAGTCAATTTTGATAACAATCTAAAATGAAATCCACAAACGAAAATGTTTCTCCGATTATCGGTCTCAACACCCTTAACATTATTTTTTCATCTTACTTACAGATGCAAAATAAATTGTAAATGATGATATTTTAACTGTAGCAACACACTGCTTTAAATATATATATCATGATGAGTAATTTGTTACAATTCTCCTGTCATAGACGTGCCCGGATGTGGACTGGAGTCGGGGCAATGTATGATCACGTGTACACTTCAGTCGGCCTACATCGGTACCCCTGGGTTTCCGGCCGATATATCAATGGCGGACACTTGCAGCTGGACAATCGAGGGAACATTCGGAAATTTCGTCCGTTTACATATACTCAACCTTGACATTGTCGACAGTAACCGATCTTGTGTAAAATCCTTCATAGCGGTTTATGATGTGACGCTGGAGGGAGAATTATCACTTTTATCAAAGATGTGTTCTGCAGATCGGGAATACAATGTTCTTGTATCCAGTTGGCATACCATGCAGATAGAGTTTCGAGCTGGCGATGGCAGTGGCATGGGATTCTTCGGAAAATATGAGTTAGTTGATTCCGCTCAAACGGAAATTAACATAACAGATGAAGGTATATATAACATGTAACAAAGGAAATATAAAAGCAATAGAAATAAGTTTCAGGCCACGCTTCTTCAGATTGGTACAGAGATGAGATATCAACTTATATTTTAGAAAAAAAAAGAAATTATATGGCTAATAAAAAATTGATGATAATGCCAATGTTTTGCAAAGTTTCTGGTATGTTAAAGGAATAAAACAACTCTTACTATATGCAAAACGGGACTTCAAATAAATATGATATCTTCACTACTTAAGCTACATTTGAATGTAGTCCGTCCTTACAAAGTATGAAATGTATATCGCAATGTACATTATATTTTAAGTACAACATCAGGAATCTTACAACATCCAAATAGTACAGGTAAAGATAATTTTTTATAATTTATAATACGGATTGTACGTTTTCACATTGTTGATCTCACTTATTTTAATTTAAACCTCTTATGTTATACCTAACCAACGTACCAACATTATTTTAGGTTGTTTGCCAGGATGGACACGGTTGGCGGCAAGTTGCTACAATCTGTTTACAGAAATCAACAATCATAGCAATAACGCCAGACATGGAGTGTCCTGGATACAGAGTCGGGACCACTGTGAGGCTAAGGGAGGCTACCTCGTCAGCATAGGATCTGTAGAGGAAATGACTTATATTCACTACTTGATGACAAAAGTCTGGGGCGGTGTGGACAATGGGGAAGCTTATATAGGTAACAGTCCTAGCCAATGTTCGTAACAAATGAACATAACCTATGTGAAATGCAACTAGTTAAAATTACAACGTGGGCCGTTTCGCAAGTCCCACAAAATTACCCCATAGTAAATACATTTGAAATATTTTGCAATGCAAAATTCCACTTACATATCAAGTTTACCCATAAATGTGTCAATCAATCGTATGCCTCGGCGGCCATGTTTGATGACCTGTTGGAAAATGAAATGCTTGACGCACCTCGACACATCATTGAAAATGTGAAGTTTCTTAACTATCCGCCCAGTTATTCTTGATAAAACGGTCATTTTGCGGAAAAAAACAATGTGGGGCGAAGATGAACGAACAACAACAATAATGATAATAAGAAACAATAAAAACAGTAAATAACTCGCTAGGAACTCGTAATGATAAAAAAATAATTGAGTGATAACGTGAATTTAATCTATGAATTAGCGTTTTGCTTTTTTCCCCTCTAAAGGTCTACAAAAAATATTCAATGACGAGGACGTGAAGTACGAATGGCTTGACGGGACACCGTTAACATATACAGCTTGGTATGACGTTTCCTTGATACAAATTAACTTAGAAATAGTCAGTCAGTAGCTCAACCTGTTTTGGACGCACAGTTTTTGACATACATTTTGTATGACGTACGAAAGAAACAATTCTGAGAATTTGGAATAATTCATTTTTACATTTAGTTATATAATAACATTTAGGACGAATATGCATTTTCACTCCTAATGTCAAAATGCATTAAAGACTTTCTCTCGGATTTATTAGGTTTAAAGATCCCAGGACTTCAACGTCACAACCGGATGGCCTAGCCAGTGAGCGATGTACCGCAATCCGTCTGTTTAGTATAAATTCTCTCGACAACTGGCATGACATTGCCTGTGCTTATGATCGTATACCAAGTTACATTTGTGAGATGAGTTCCTCTGCAGTTTATAACGGTAATGACATACATTTGTTTTTCATACATACATATCTATGTATTCATACGATAATGAATTATTTTGATTTGGATTCTTTTCACATTTCATAATTGTCTTATTCATTAAATGTTCTATTTTGAGTGCGGTGATAAGAAAATCAATATTAAGTACTTTTTCCATATCTATATCACTATACATATTTTACAGAATCAAATCGGCAAGACATATTTCCGTTTGCTATCGCAAATAAAACCACTACCAGCTCTGGCTTTCACTGTAGCAATGGAGAGCACATTTCACGACAATTCGTGTGTGATGGTAGAGGAGATTGCCGTGACAGCAGTGATGAAAATGGATGTGGTACGTTTTTAGTTGATTTTGTTCTTTAATATTGGCTACATTCAATATAAAGTGATTTTTAGGTTCGAAGATGTTCAGTTGATTTATTGCATTTTTCCTGACTAGTTTGAATGACAAATAAGGTTATGATTTATTCTCGACATTTATTCAAGTCTGGAAATTTAATAATACATTTTGTTTTGTTATGACGTCATATAAGGAGTGAGCAACACGACCTGCGCGCCACACCAGTTCCGGTGTAATGATGGAAAGTGTATCTCTCTGAGTCTGTTCTGTGATTTCATCCCTCACTGCGAGGATAAATCCGACGAGACAAACTGTGGTAAGGATTAAAAGGACCCTTTCATTACACTTTTTTTCTGCGGTATAGCAATATATTATCACAAATATAGGGATAATGGTGTAAATGTAGAATTATTATCGATTACGACCAGGTATGTTGGTTGGTGGTCAATAGCAACTGTAACTGTGAGTGTTGCTTCAGAAATAGTTAATTGAAAGCATTTTTTTTTATCATGTGTCGATGTGTAATTGAAATTAGTATTATATTTGCATGTCATACATCGCTTGCTTTTTATGCTTACACAGAATACTACAACTGTTCTTTTTATCTTTGGGATAGTACGCCATGAATGTGAACCAGGTGAATTTCGCTGTAAAAATGGCCGCTGTTTACCAGAGCACATGGTGTGTGATCTTAAGGAGGACTGCGTTGACGGATCAGATGAAGATAAAGACGATTGCGGTATGAAAATTATTTTTCAAGCTATCAATCACAAGGCTTGATAAGTAGAGCCTAGTTATACTTCCATAGTTTATTTAGTCAATTATTCGTCGTGTCGGTTGAGTTTTGCTGTTTTTCCTACTTGTGATACACGTTAGCAGAAATGTTCAATAGAATACCGAAATGTTGACAAAAAACATAATGCGAACTCAATGTCGATAAAACTAAGGCATTACATGACCAAAAGAAAGACTAAAATGGATGCCCTTGAAAGAGTAAAAGGGAATTAAGACCAAGTAATCTTGAATGGAAAGCGTCTTCTGCCTCATTGACAACATGTCAGGTAAATATAGGTAAAATCCAAAGTTGTTTCACGTCCTTCCATCGCAAACTCGGGAAGTGAGCATAATAAAAAACAGCGAACTTTCCCCATTCAAGATCTTGACAGTGATCATAAGACTTATCCACAATCGCCATCAACCTGTATCTTTAGAAACCATGTGTTGTACGTTTTCCGTCAGCAGTCGACATCTATTAAGGAAGACATTATATTCTGAGCAATCTCTTGGTTACCGAGTCACCTGCCACATATAAACATGAAGGTTAGGAGGAATAGGGATGGTTTTTATCAAGAAAGGGAAAGATCACGAAATCGTCGTGCTTATCGTACAACTTAGAAATAAGTCGTCCCTGTTGGTCTTGTTGTAAGTTAGGCCCAGTAAAATAGAGAAAATATAACATGTCAACAAACAAGGAAATAATCAGAACTAAAAATTTGAATCTTGAGCTGCCAGTGTCAGAACAGAAATGTTACACCCCCTATCAACATTCAATGACAACACATTTTCAATAACAAGAAAATATTTACATCTGTGTTAAAAAGGATAACATCAATGAGAGCACTATCAATTACTGAAGAAAAAAGTATTTGTTTTGATTTCAGAAACTTGTAGAGCTGAAAACTTTCTGTGTTACGACCAAACGTGTATCCGTGGATCTCGACAATGTGACGGAAACATCGATTGTGGAGGACGGTTTTCTGAAGACGAAAGTCAGCAATGCAAAACACAGCAACATTCGTCGTGCACAGATCTTCTGAGTCTAGGGATAGCGACTGACGGAGAGTACCTTGTTACTTTAGGGACAGAGAGTACGAACACTATGCACATTCTACAGGACCTAATTTGATCTAACCTGTATATTGCAACGCAAACCCTATTTATTTAAGTTTAAGCAATATTTTATATCTGTATAATTTAAAAAAGCGAAGAATTCATACAATAACCTACATTTATTTGCAAAATTTGTATTAGTGCATTGAATACAGTTCAAAACCCATCAATAAATTACTTACGTCCGTCATAGATAAACAAAGGTTTCGTTTAACATTACAGCGGCTGTCAGAGTAGAGTGTACTTTTTCGACAACAAACGATAAGACATCAGTAAAGACTATCATTCACCATGACCATGAAGAATGGCGTATTGGAAGAGTCAACAACATCAATGACGTCATCGAATACAGAATTCCTATGAGTCATATTGACATTTTGAAAAAACAATACAAATGCTCTCAGAAAATAAGACTTCAATGTCACATGACCCCTATAGTGGCCTATCAATGGCAAGGTGGTAATGGTACTTGGCACGATTCAGTAAATGAAGGACGATTGAACGGTTCCTGTTCCTGTCCCATGTTTCATAAATGTGATACACAGTTAGACAGGTACAACTTATTACTAAAGATTGTTTGTTTTTACATCACAGATACGTGTTCACAAAATTTGTGAAATTTGTATCCTGACTTATTATTCAAAATGGTTAAGAGCAGATCATTGTTTGTAAATAGAGGCGATGATCAATATAAGATCACTTTTCCATACAAGATTGGTGCGATAAAAATATCATGTGATAGGTCTTCAGTAAGATACGAATACATGTGTTTATATTCACAGAGGTAGATTATAGCTGAGTTTGTATCGTTTAAGTTTATTTCCATTTTCAGAATGTTTTGTATAAGTTTTCAAGAATTTTGTTCAATTCACTAAAGGTAATCTTAATAATCACATGACAAAAATGAAAAAAAAACAACCTTGATTATCTAGTGTATGGATTGTATTACTTTTTTTATCGAATCCACTTCTTAGGTGTAATTGCACAACAGAGTTCTACGACTGGTACGTGGCGGGTATCAATGAGGTGTTCGAGGATTCGGGAGATATAGCGGTACAAGACGATCTTCCAATTACTCGCATTGCTGCAGGATTGGCTGGGGGAATATACAGCTACCTTGCGTTCAAAGTAGATCCTTTAGTCTGTGAAAACGGTGAATATAATTATCAAAGACTTTTTTCATTTGTTATTTCAGATTGAATTTGTGTTCTTGGTAATATGAACGAGTTGCTACACATTAAAATCATGTATGATGCATTTCAAAGGTCGGCATCAATAATCTTTGAAAATGTAACAAAAACAAATATAATTGATCAGCTAATAACTTTATTTAACCTTTTCGTAGAACTGCTCTTTTGCTTTTATATGAATACTCTGTCGAATTGCTTCCGTACATTATAGTGTAATTCATTTCTGGAATACTGTATTTATTACTTTATTTTTAAAGGCGTTATTACCCCTGTTTGTGCTACGTTCACCCACCATTTATTTCCCTATGTTTTAAGCATTGGATAAACACATCTTTTTCCTCATGAGTTCTTAACGATTTGAACGTGAACATTAACCAGTCTGTTATATTAATGATGTAACGCAACAATGCTATGCCCCGGCATACTCCATTATGGCGTCATGTTTCATGGCAAATGTTTCCCTGAGCATAAAGCGAATTCATGCATTTCTAAGAAGACATTGGGTTTTTTTCCATACATAAATTTGATATAAACGGTATTGGAGAAAAAAAGCTTCCAAACTAGTGACGACTGATTATCATGTATATATTACTTTCTAAAACGTTCATTTAAACTAAAAGAAGACAAATAAAAATAGGTTATACTCATCTCTTTGAACAATTTGAAAATTGACTTATTCTAGAAGTAAGACAAAAATGATAACGAACAACCAATTATTGAAGAACCTATATTTCACATACAACACCTCACTGTAACCAGCATGACAATTAGTTAAATTATTGACCTAAACTTTTCTTCTTATTTTTTACCGACGTTTATTTGTTTTTTGTTGTTGTGTTTTCCAGACGAAATTGGTGAATCTGCCAGGTTTCTATGTCGGAGCGGAATATCAGTGGACAAATCTGTGTATTGTTTAATGGATTATGATGAGTACGGCGAAATCAAAGGCTGCAGAGATCTGTCCCATTTGGATTACTGTTGTAATTATCTTGTCATTTCTGTTTAATTTTGTCATTATTATATAGCAGTTAAGCATGGTTGAAATATTATAGCTAACACAATCATTTTCTACTAAAATATATACAAATACAGATGGATGTACTTTTAAAAGCAAAATAGGTTATCGATAGGCAAGAAAGGTAATACTAACCAGTATAGATTAACACAATATTAGAAGGAAACGAAAACGATTCGAGTGTAAACTGGAATAATATAATAAGTCAGATGCTTTATACTTTCGAATTAATTGAAAGTTTGTCGTATTTACAGCGGATTTTGTATGTCCCCCTGACTTTGCAAAATGTAACAACAGCTATTGTATTCCTGTCCGGTTTCTATGTGATGAGGAAAAACATTGTTCGAACGGGGAGGATGAAGACATGTGTGGTAAATGAAACGAAAATTAGAACGAAAATATTATTGTCTACAATTAATGAAATGTATAAGATTTAATATAACAAAATAGTAAGAATAACGTAATTTCATCTTTCTATAACTGTCATACTTGTGGTGTAGTTACTACTGTGAGTAAATATGTTTGTAAATATACATATAATCATAACATCACCTTAGGCCAACGTGAGCAAGTGGTAGAGGGGAATCAACGCCTATTGGATATATACATATCCAACTATTTAGTACAGGAAGTATGTAGATAAATGTCACTGAATATATCATAACTACAACTTTTGCTTCATTCTGTAGTTGAAATATCTGTATATTGGGTATCTTGACCAGAAGGTCGGAATACTAATTAGATTGTGGAAACAAGTTTCTGTATGTCAATTTCATTTGCTATATAATTTTACCGATTTGTGTACTTTTTCAATGTTTGTGTCCCTTTGTAGATCGAACGTGTGTCGGCCTTTTCCGATGTCATAAGAGTGACGTCTGTCTTAGTCAAGTGCAGGTGTGTGACGGGAAACCGCAATGTCCAGAAGGTGACGACGAGGATTTGTGTGATGTCACATGTCCGCCGGGTTGTACGTGTAACGAACTGACCGCTGAATGTAATAACATAACGGTGGCATCAAACGATACCTTTGCTGTGTTCTCAAACATACGAAAACTGGCATTCAAAGCGTCAGATTTTTCTTTGGGAATTCCGAAACTGAAAACCTATGTATTAGCAGAGTTAAATCTTTCTCGTAACTCAATCAAACACCTCACACCTGAAAATTTCAAAAATCTCAACAATATATATACGTTAGATTTGAGTCATAATGCTCTTACAAGCATTGTTGCAGAAACTTTCCACGATCTAAGGAATCTCCGAACCCTTCACCTACAGGGTAATACTGCATTGCGTTTTATTCATCCTGACGCCTTTGTAGGACTTTCAGTATTGCCATCGCTGATAATCCATCAGACATTGGTTAAAAAGATAGCTAGTAGAACTTTTGTTGGTTTAGATAAGATAACAGTCCTTAATTTGACTCAAAACAGAATCACACAAGTTGAAGATTTTGCGTTTGCATCACTTGAAGAACTCTCTGTTCTGGATTTACGCAGCAACAACATCCGGGAATTTTCTGACGGCATTTTCAATGGACTCACCAATTTGAAAGAATTGTATACTGACGCATACATGTTCTGCTGTGTTAAACCAGAAACTGTCACAGACAAAAACTGTCACCCTTACCAAGATGAATTCTCCTCGTGTTCCGATCTGATGCGAGAAAACCATCTTAGATCGTTCTTATGGATCATAGGATGCCTCTCCTTGATCGGTAACGCCGGAGTAATCATATATAAGGTGATTTATGATCGTAAAAGTCTGAAAAAAGGTCATGGAATTTTCATAATGAATCTTGGATGTGCTGACTTCTTAATGGGTGTTTACATGTTAATTATAGCTATCGCCGACACAATGTTTCGGGGAAGGTACATTTGGAATGATATATATTGGAGAAACAGTAACATCTGTAAATTTGCTGGCGTCCTAGCAACTGTGTCCAGCGAATCGTCTGTTATGTTTTTGTTGCTGATAACTATAGATCGCTTTGTGTCTGTGAAATTCGTGTTCGGACAAATCCAATTCACCAAGAAGAAAGCAATGTTTACTTGCATGGGCGTTTGGCTCATCACATGGTCTATTGCAATTCTTCCGTTACTCCCTATCACATATTTCAAAGGTCAATTTTATTCGAGGTCCGCTGTTTGTTTGGGCTTACCTCTTACTCGTGAATGGCCTGCCGGATGGGAGTATGGAACAGCAATTTTTATTTTCGTTAACTTCATTATATTTATAAGCATAGCCATAGGACAGGTTCTGATTTACAGGGAAGTATCCAGCACGCACGAACTGATTAAGTCACAGAGGCGTTCCCAGGACGCAGCCATAGCAAGGAGTCTGTTTTTAGTTGTGTTCTCGGATTTCTTGTGTTGGTTTCCCCTTGGAATAATGGGTAAGCAAAAGACTTTGATAGCATTCAGATATGGTTTATATTGTAATTAG